>JAFIRS010003889.1:0-109496 GCA_018342105.1 Gonioctena quinquepunctata | reverse complement strand
TTTATTAAATATATATATATATACATTCTTAACTTTTATGAGTGCATTATTATTTTATTAAATCATTGTTTGGTTCGAATCTTTCTGAACGGTAGTACTTCTTGAATAAACAGCCCATGTTCCGGTATTGAAAGAAAGGATATTGATATTTGTAGACCGCTCCATATATCATATCCGGTTCGACTATATTCAGATAGTCGATGCTTTTAATACTGTTTTTCCAACCTAACGAATAACGTCTGGTATTTTTGTTTGGTGGGTTAAATCACAACACCCCGTAGTCCAGTCGTCAACAATTTGAATTGAATGAAATGAAATATTTTAAATTTATAGTTTTTTCCTTAGCTTTATATATTAGTTTACTAAACGAAGGGTACATTTTGGTGAATCTTTGAATCCAACAATGGGCGTGTCGATTACAATAACGGCTTGTTGGACTCAAAAAGTAATTTTCATTTAGAAAAAAAGTATCGGTGAATTAAAAAAAATAAAAATTTCATCACTTTCTGATTTCAGATATTAGGTACACAACTCTATATTTCCGTCCGTAAAAGAACATTATAATTACAATTGACCAACAGAGAAAGCTATTTTTAAATGGGTCCAATGGTCCAATATATTTCTTCCATATTTAATTTTTATTGACAATAATGTATCAATATGATTGGAACGATATGTTACAGGTATATTGGGACAATATGTTCGAGGTATATCGAACCTTCACTGAAAAAAGCAATTGGACCAATATGTAACAGGTATATTGTACCTACACTGAAAAAAGTGATTGGACCAATATGTTTTTCCATTGTAGGTCCAATATATCCAGAATATATTGGTATAATGTGTATTTTCAATGCATTTTCTTTATTGGGCCAATATGTTATTATAATATTTTTGAAATATTGGTGTGCTACTGGGGTATGTACCTATGTTTTTATATATACGCTATCAGAATTTCAGATTTTGGGTCCAGCGGTTGGTCTGGGTGTTCAAAAATCAGTCGGTATTACAAATTTTGTTTTCGAAGTATGGTAGATGTACGCCAAATGTAAACACCCCACAGATCAGATGGATATATGCAATGCTGAGAAGCTGCTCTCGCAGAAAAATGACAGCTAAATGAGAGTTGTCGCCAAGGAGAGGTTCTATCGCCTTTGCTATGGTCACTGACCGTGGATAATTTGATAGTGAAGTTACATGAATCTGGAATTACGACCCAAGGTTACGCCGATGACCTGGTCGTCACTATTAGGGGCAAATATGACGGGAAAATATTATATCGCATGCGGACAGCCCGAAATATAATCAGAAGCTGGTATGCAAAGGAAGAACTGAAGGTATATCCTAGCAAAACAGTGCTGGTTCCATTCACAAAGAGGCGTAAGTATGAACTGAAAACTCCAACCCTGAAGGAAACTCAGCTACCTTTTTCCAAGGAAGTTAAATACCTGGGCATTACAATCGACCAAAGACTAACATGGAACAGTCATATCAATAGCATTATTTCCAAAGCTACAGCGGCAACCTGGACGTGCCGCTGAGTTTTTGGCAAGATATGGGGTTTGAAGCAAAAATGGTATACTGGTTGAATTGATTAGCAAACCCATGGTCACCTATGCCTCATCAATATTGTGGCCAAAACACCAACAGTAATCGCACAAATCGAACTGTAGGAAGTGCAGCGGTTAGCCTGTCTGGGAATCGCAGCTTTATAGGTGATGCTGAACCTTCCGCAACTGCTCTTGTGTGTATGTGTGCAACGAGTGCCTTGAGACTGCACTAGACATGAAATTCGAAAGCTGGGAACCTGATTGGACATCTGCAGATTCTGAAAAATATTTTTCTAGAATCCAGGTACAAGCCCTTAGGCATTATGCCAGCTAGGCACTTTGAAGTGAATTATGAAGTGGTTATAAACAAGCATCATATACTCACAACCAACAGGCCTCAACTAGAAAGGAATGCATCAGTATGGTATACAGATTGTTCCAAGATGGACGAAAGGGCTGGAGTGGGACTAACAGGTCCCAGTTTTCGGCTCTCAAAAACCCTAAGCAAAGCCCCCACAATTTGTCAAGCAGAAACCCATGCCATAGAATTTTGTGCCCAAGAATGCCTTGAAAGTAACTCCAGGGGCAAATATTGATATTCTATCAGACAACCAAACAACACTGAAAGATCTAAATTCACACCCAGGACACTGTGCTCTGGGTTTCACCTCAAAATAATGCATACAGGGTGAGTTAGAAGTACTTTGACAAACTTCAGGAGGTGATTCCTCACAATATTCTAATATGAATTGTCCGAATAAATATATGTCCGGAAACGCTTCGTTTCCAAGATACAGAGTGTTGAAGTTTTTTTTTTATTTTCGTTTTTTTTTAATAACTTTCGAAATACCGACCTTAATTGATCTTAAATCGGTAATGACAGGTTTTTCGAGGTGTCAAATTCGACCTGTTGTTATTATTGCCCTACTCCACTAATAGGGGGCGCCACCTACACGTCTTTTTCTTTTTTTAGGATTCATTACTTTTCTGAGCGTACCTACTTCTAGCACATTTTTCAGTGAAAAAATCAATTCTTCCATCATATCTCCGTAAAAAAGCTACTCCTGTTACAAGTCGCTATAAGAAACCGTATTCTAGATATTTGGACTTGAAAATTTCAAGTTGATTATTTGATAATCGATGCGTGTTGGGGTTATTACCATTATTTTGCATTTTTCACAAGAATGATTACGAAATGAGTTTGACGTTTAAGTAAGTAGTTTTGGTTTTTTGTAGGGGGCGCCACCTATTCTATTCATTTTTACTCGTTTGAAATTTTTTTTTTGTATCAAGGGTGCAAAATCTGTATTTTTTTAATAAAATTTGCAAGAAATATCAACATTTTATTTCAAGAAATTTTGAATGCGTAGAATAACATAAAATAAAGAAACTAAACTGTATTTAAATACATTGATCAAAGTGTCCACCTTCAGCGGAAATACAGGCATTCAGTCTTCTAGTCTTTGGATCTCGTACCCGCTCAAAAATTATTGTTGTGTTTCTTATTGTTTCACAGGCATCTACTATTGGGTTTCTCAGATCTTCTTCGTTCGCTACTGGAGTTTCATAAACGGGTGACTTCAAATGTCCCCAAAACTAAAAATCCAGCGGGTTTAGATCTGAGGATCTTGGTGCCCACGCCTGGTTATGTTCTTTCACACCCCTACCGATCCATCGATTTGGATAGACAGGGTTGAGGAATTCCCTGGCTACAACGCTTAAATCGGCCGGAGCTTCATCATGCATAAACCACATGCGGATACGAATTTCTAATAGTACATTCTTAAGTAGTCTCGGCAATTCATTTTCTAAAAAGTGTCCGTACGTTGCGCCATTCAGTCGGAACGGAAGAAAGAAAGGACCTATCAAGTAATTATCAATCATTGCCGCCCATACATTCACAGAAAATTGATACTGATAATGTCCTTCACTAACTGAATGCAGATTTTCCAGAGCCCAAACATTGTTGTTATGAAAGTTTGTAATGCCATGTCGGGAGAAGTTTGCCTCGTCCGTGAAGAATACATATCTTAAAAATTGAGGATTTCCATCCAATTTTCATAAAAACCACTGACCCATAGTAATGCGTTGGGGAAAGTCTCGTGGCAAAAGAGCTTGTACCCTTTGAATAGGATATGGATAAAATTGTTGATCGTGGATAATTCTCCAAACTGTGGACCGAGTAGAATTGAGAGCTTCAGCAATTATTCTTGTACTTGTTTCTGGATTCTCCTCTCGTTCAGATCAGTTTTTTCCAATTCTGGGGTTTGGACTGCTCGTGGTCTTCCAATAATATCAGCTGCCCCCTTAAAGTTATCGTTTCTGCCAAACGACAGTGGATACTGGTAAATGTTAGAGCTGAAGGAAGTACTCGATTGGGATTGTGCCAGGGGACTTTTAGAAGGACGGGGGACCCTTTGAGGGTCTGAACGCGAAAAAAAACTACTTCTCCTAGTTGACCCCATCGATTTCAACGATACCCCCCCCCCCCAAACAAAAAAGTTCAAAAAGAGAACTACAAAAAAGTCCATTGAAGTTATATCGAAAAACGATAATTTTTTCCCATGACGTATGATTTCTAGTAAGGGGAGGAAGGGGGGGCGGGTCTGATTTTTTTTTTTGCTGCGCTTTTCGAGGACATCAATTTTTTGAGTAGCCGACTTCCTATAACGAAGAAATTTTCTAGAGTCAATTGGGGACAAGTGCCCCCCTTCAAAACAATTTTTTTTTCGCGTTTCAAATCGGAAAGTCCTTCGAAATTTTTCGATTCCGTCGAAAATAATTTCCTAAATCAACTGCGGAACTACCTTAAACGTCAAATTCATTTCCTAAGCATACGAGTAGGAGCAATAATAACATCAGGTTCGATTTCGACACCTCAAAAAACCTCTTAATGGCAATTTTTGTTTAATTGAGGTCAGAATTCCGAAAGTTATTTAAAAAAAATAAAAAAAAAACTTTAACACCCTGTATCTTGGAAACAAAGCGTTTCCGGACATAAATTTATTTGGACAATTGGAATATTGTGAGGAATCACCTACTGAAGTTTGTCAAAGTACTTCTGACTCACCGTGTATATCAGACAGTGAACTGGGCCGTTACTGCAAGAACTTCGCTGAAACTGCAAAACACCTGCTTTGCGACTGCAAAGCGCTTTTTTGCGGAAGGCTTAAGTTCCTCGATATGGTTTCACTAACGCCCTCAGACATCAGGAACATAGCTCCTGGGTCCTGATTAGATGAAGGATAATGTACAAAAGACCTCATAAGTCGAGGTACGGAGAGGCTGAAGAGCCATATCGACCCACCTCCAATTTTCAATCTCTTTTACAAGCCACATAACAAATACGTTCCTAATCTAGTCAGGTTGATATGCATAGAAAATGCCATCTGTAGAATGAATACATGTCATATAGTTGCCTACACCAAAACATGCGAGGTTCCAACACGATTACGTCGCTAAGATGTCTAAGATGTTAATATTAAAAAAAAACTTATTTCAAGATATTATTATAGGAATTTCCCGACAGAGAAAATATTCATTTTGGGTAAGACCTCTGTGTCAGAATTGTCAGAGAATATTTATTGGCGTAATCGCGTTTAAGATGTTTAACTATTTCATTTGAGTTCTGTTCTGCTTTGGCGAACGTTTCGTAGTATACATGGTGATTCAAAAGTACTTTGACAAACTTCAGGAGGTGATTCCTCACAATATTCTAATATGAATTGTCCAAATAAATGTATGTCCGGAAACGCTTCGTTTCCGCGATGTTAAAGTTTTATTTTTATTTTCGTTTTTTTTTTAAATAACTTTCGGAATACTGACCTTAATTAAACGACAATTGGTATTGAGGTTTTTTAAGGTGTTGAATTTGGACCCCATGTTATTATTGCTCTTACTCGTAGGTGGCACCACCTACACGTCTTTTCCTTCTTGAAGATTCATAACTTTTTTGAGCGTACTTCTATCATATTTTTCAGTAAAATAATCAATTCCTCTACCTAGCTACGTGAAAAAGCTACATTCGTTACAAGCATTCTTGTGAAAAATGCAAACTAATGGTAATAACTTCAACACGCATCGATCATCAAATAATCTACTTGAAATTTTCAAGTCCAAATATCTAGAAAACGGTTGCTTGTAGCGACTTGCACCAAAGGTAGCTTTTTTACGTAGGTATGATAGAGTAATTGATTTTCGTACTGAATAATGTGCTGGAAGTACGCTCAAAATAGTTATGAATCTTCGAAAAAGAAAAAGACGTGTAGGTGGCGCCCCCTACGACTAAGAGCAATAATAACATCAGGTTCGAATTCGACACCTCAAAAAACATCTCAATACCAATCTTCGTTCAATTAAGAGTATTTCAAAAGTTATTTAAAAAAAACGAAAATAAAAATAAAACTCAAACACGCTGTATCTTGGAAACGAAGCGTTTCCGGACATATATTTATTTAGACAATTCATACATGAATATCGTGAGGAATCACCTCCTGAAGTTTGTCAAAGTACTTTTGAATCACCTTGTATTATCCGTGTGCTCAGTCTAGCCGCTTTTCATCGAACCCGCATTCAGTGGTTGTCTTACAATTACTAGCCCAAGGAACAATTTCATTTCCTGAGTAATAGCGTTCTGATCACCTTTACCGACTACTCTGAACTTCCAGAACCGGTCGCAGTCTATCTCGACATATTTAATAAGACAACGGCTCTATTCAACGATTGTCGCTAATATTTCTTCGGGGATATCTGGCGATCTAACTACTGTATTACCAGCTATCGTTTATCATCGCTTTTTATCGCAGTCGATTGCGGAATCGGTCACCAGTGGCGTGGTAGGCACGACTGAGATAGGTTTTTTCGGAATGTCTTCAGATTCGATATAAACGAACGGAAAATATTATTTTAAAGCAAATTATTATAAACAATTTGTTGATTCATTGGTTTTTTCTCGAGTACCTTCGAGAAGTAGATTAAAATAGATTTTTTCCTATAGAACATGGCAATCCTTCATTTCCATCAGATGCTTCGTCGAGCCACAAAATACAAGATTTTTAAAAAACTGCTTTTTTATTTTCTAAAACGACATTTATTTTTTCCGGACACACAACATTGGATGTACCCATACCGAGGTTTAATATCAGCACACTTGAAAATCGCAGGCTGATTGCAAAACAAGTATCCCTATGGAAAACAATCCATGGGCACATTGATTGTAAATACATTCTCCATATGATTGAATTTCACGTACCACAAGCAGACAAAATATCATATTCCACCTACCCACTCCCCGCTTAAATATAATGAAATTCTCAGCACTACATACCATGTGCGAGACACATAATGTACACGTATCGCATCGAATAGACATATTTTCCTACAATGTGGCATCCATAAAAATACCGACCTTTTCTTACCCCATACTTACTTATATCTGCCTTAGTTATTATAACATTATTACCACTGTACATTTGCTTGTCACCCCTACTCTGTAACTGGATGTAATCTGTTGAGTAGTGTAATGAAAAAAAAAACATACTCGAGGAGAATTTCCAAGAAAGTCCACGTAATCTGACAACTTAAATAAGTACTTTCAACACGTTCGCGATGTCGTTCAATAGCATTTTGCTGAATGAAATACAATACAATACAATCAATCATGGGTATAAATAATACGATCACTCATGAAAAAAAAATACAAATATGGGAATAAAATACATTCACTATAACTAAAACCAAGAAACAAAAACTAAAGTAGTAGTAGCAGAAAAAAAATATTCCTGCTGTTATATAAATTATAATGGGAAAACAGATAGGCAGCCTATACAAATGTTTTGAGGTAAGTTATTACATTTTGTTTGAATAAATTCATCGTTATCATTGATTTGATTGTTTATGGGAGATTATTGTACAGTATCGGAAAGTATTTATCTTGGGTATGGTGGCTTCATGAGAACGTAAAGAATAGCTTGCTATATGTTGAGAGAGCAATAAAATTTCTCCTCGACTCGCTCGAGGGAGGGATATCGACGTCACGACACAGAGATAGGAGAGTCAGGGCGGTTAGCTCAGGACGTCAGTATCATACCAGCAGCAGTCGGGAGAATGTGTACGCTGCAATGGGGAAGAATTTTTGATGATAATTTCACATCAGATAATTTGAACAAATCAAACTGAATCATTGATTCAATTTAATCTGTCGGACGACAGGTAGATCAAAATATCTTTGGTGCCATGGTGGCCGCGAAAACATAAGAAAATTCTTAAACATAAACAAAAGCAAATGATATTTCTGTAAGAATAAAAACAAAAAACTTATTCGTAACAGAAAAACAATTATTTCTTGAATGGAGAGAAAAAAATATTTACAAGAAAAGACAAACTAAATTAAATATTTTGTGTACGGAATTATTTCATTGAATATTTGAACAAACCACTATTTCGGGCAAAAAAATAGCCGAATCTATTGTACAATTCTGTTCTGGTAACTGGTGTTACCTGAGCACACAACTGAATAATTTTTGCCCTCAGTTCATCTTAATTGGTGGCACGTTCGAACTCATGCCGATATACCTCCGATTTCAGCATGCCCCAGAAATAAAAATCGAGAGGTGCTACATCTGGTGATCGAGGTGGCCAGTTGATTGTACCTCGCGTACAAATAAACTGATCGGGAAATAATTGATTCAAAAATGTAACCACCGTGCCTGCATTGTCGGCAGGACAACCATCTTGTTGAAACCACACGTCGTTAAAGTCAATCGGAAGAGCGCGAACTGCAGGAATAATTTGATTTTGCAAAAGTTGCAAATATTTTGCTGCATTTGAATTCCCTTCAATAAAAAATGGTCCTATGACGTGATCGCCTAAAAGTCCCGTCCACACATTTAATTTTCTTGGGTACTGTGTCCCCACAGCAATACTCAAATGTTAATTTTTACGAGACCAATAACGTACTACGGATGGATTGTGTTTTCGATGAATTGAGAAGGACGATTCATCGGTAAATAACACCTTGTTTAGAAAGTCATCATTTACACGAAATGCCCTATTGCATTTTTCGACCATCGTTTCACAAAAAACCATACGTTTGAAATGGTCTCCAGGCAAAAGTTCTTGTGTGGTCTTTGCTTTGAAACAATGATAACCGTTTCTCTTCAAAATATTCCTTACAGTTCTTTCATTCAAATTCACTTCGTCGGCGATCTGTCTACTCGAACAAGGTGTCGTTTCTGCCAATGCACACACTTGTGTTTCTCTTATTTCTCGTATTTGTCTAGGATGCGGTGGTGGATTTATGGGACAACATTTTCTGCAATGTGCTGCCACACACCCAAAATTCTGAAATTTATTGATAATTGAAAGGACAGTCGCTTCCGTAGGTACAGGTCTATCTGCAAAAGCCACTATGAATAGATTTCTAGTATCTTGTACATAATTACCCCCAAAGTACCACTCAACGATCTGTACTTTCTCTGCGGTTGTGTAAATAGGCGGCATGTTTCGAAAGGTAATAATTGTCATGGTCTTTTGTTTTCGCAACCACGGCTCGGCAAGAATGACTCGAGTCGCTGTGCGCTGTGTCGCATTGCTTTGTGGTCAGTTAATGTGTCGGGTGGGGTAACAGGAGGGGCGCACAGCAGTCCGTCTCTCTTGTTTATGTGGTATTATCATATCATTGCGTTCCTTGTTGCTCGTGTAGATTTCTGTCTATACCCCAGATAAATTGTTTCCGATACGTATATGCCCATTCCTGCGTCAAAAATACTTTTTTTGTGCCCATTAAATTTGTTGGAACTATATGTATATGGTCCTTTTGTCGAGTGTTGTAGTTATGTATGTTATGCCTAAATTGTAAGTTTGCAGATAAGTATTCTGGGAGCTTATTGTTCAGTAGTTTCTATATGACCATTGATGTTTTAAGAATCTCAAATTTTTTGACACATCGCCAGTTTAGTTGTTCTTGCATATAGGATATTCTCAAGGATCTATTACATCCTAGTAGTAAACGCGTACCTCTATTTTGTAGAATTTGTAATTTATTCATATCACCAAATGTGGCTTGATTATACAATTATATATGAGGTATTTCGTGGATTGACTTAAGTTTTTACTGATTCTATACATAAATCCAAATTTCTTAGAATTTTTTTCAAATATATATTCGCTAAAATTAAGTTTTTCTATGATTATACACAAGTTTTTCATGATGCTAACTTGTTCTGAATCATGATTGTTATATTGAACATTATTTATGATTTGTTGGTTCAAATGTTTTTTACTTTTCAATATGATATATTTTGATTTCTGCGGGTTGGTTACCAATTTAATATTAGTGTACCAATTTTGAATCGTGATGAGAGTTTGGTTTATTTCATTGATTAATGTGTTAATGTTTTCACCAGAAATATACCGTGTGATTCTCTAAGGTGGCTCACCCCTTTAACTTTTTTGTTATTGAAGATAGAAAAACGAAATTTGGGGGTTGTGTATTATAGTTCAATTTACATTTTTTGACATATTCACTTGTTATGCCGTACTTCCGGTTTGACCGGAAATGACCCCAACTTTCGATTTTTGAATGTGACATCCTATATATTTTTACTAATTTCGTTCGAGAATGACATGTTAAATCCAACAACACCTCACTTGTCAATATTTGACAAATAGAGTCATTTTTATTCCAATTGTCATTTTTCGATCTAGAATGCCATGGATCGTTAAATCGCTTCATTCTTGATGAAGTAACATGGGAAAAATACGACTTTGAGGCTTATGACTTCGCAGTCGTTTTAAGAAATATTTAAAAGTCGCAAATATGAATTTTTCCAGTTAACATGATTTTTTCAAATGGAAAGGGGGTGGTATGTCGGCTTTCTATGAAAGATAATTTTCTTATGAATAATTTGATACCGCACACTTTCACTTTCTTTTCACTATTTTTCTGAATAATTGCAAGAAGCGATCATACCTAATAACAAATAATAAGTATTCGATAAACTTATGCTCTAAGTCCTGTTATTCTAGTTATCCGTGACAAACAATTGAAGTTGTTGCGTAGTTTATAATTTGATAATGTAAATTATACTAGAAACGATAAAATTGACGTGTTGCTAATTTACGGAGAAGCAAAAAAGAATGCAACTGATGCAGCTCGAATTTATGCTCGGAGATTCCCTAATCATCGACATCTCACTCGGCATTGATTTCCAAAACTGGAAAGGAAAATGCGAAATGAACCAGAAGAAAATGCCAATAGCTTCATCGTCAGCGAAGAAAAAGAAGTGGAAGTGTTGGCCCATGTTGAAATGAATTGTACGGCATCAATTCGCCAAATTGTTTCTGAGTTGATATCTATTTTCAACAAGATGGAGCGCTACCTCACAATTCTCGAGTCGTAAGAGAACATCTGAATGACACCTTCCCAGAAAAATGGATTGGCACTTATGGACCTACTCAGTGGCCTGCGAGGTACATTCTTGAATTGTCATATTTTTACATAATGTATTATTTCTTTTTCATATTCTAGATCACCAGATCTTACTCCGCTAGATTTTTTCTCTGGGGAACAATTAAAAATCAGGTGTATAACACAGTATCGGCTACTCGTGAAGAACTGGAGCATAAATCAGGGATGGCATTCCAGAACATCAATGTGGTGCGCGCAAACTTGAAAAAGTTGAACTTTCCCGTGGTCAAGGAGGAGGTCATTTTGAAAATTTAGAACCTCGAAGGACTAATTTGCGACATTTAAATGATTCTCAGAACGACTGTGAAGTCATAAGCCTCAAAGTCGTATTTTTCCCATGTTACTTGATCAAGAATGAAACGATTTACACGATCCATGGCATTCTGGATCGAAAAATAAAAATTGGAATGAAAATGACTTTATTTGTCAAATATTGAAAAGTGAGGTGTTGTTGGATTTAGAATGTTATTCTCGATCGAAATACGGAAACGCAAATATGGAAGTACGGCAAAGCAAATGAATATGTCAAAAATTTTAAATTGAACTATAATACACAACTCCCAAATTTTGTTTTTCTATTTTCGATAATAAACAAGTTATAGGGGTGAGCCACTTTCGAGAATCAACCGGTATATAACTGTATCATCTGCAAATAGGTGTATGTTCACAAAACAGATAAAGAGCATGGGACTCCACTATTGTTGTTATATACATATACGTGATTTTTCTTTATTGACTTTGGTAAGTAGCTACTCTCAACAACCCACAATAGCCGAACATCTTTTTTCATGAACCTAGATGGAACAAAAAAGTATTTTTGTGCAATTATATGCTTCTATTAACATGATATTTGATTCATTTCGAACAAATCAAATGAAAAACTAACTTGACTACGAAAAAAATTAAATCAACTGAAAGTTAAGAAGCAAGTTATGTGTTGATTGCTATCATCGTCTTATTGAGTCTTTTGATTTGATAGGTTGAATATCCCTGTTTATTTGGTTCTATTGAAGTCTTCTGGTGTTCTTGATTGACGGCATCTCCATTGTTTTTATTTGTCTATCAAATTATGTTTGATTTCTGTAGTTGACAACGCACGACCACGGCATTTAAATTGAATCATAACGTTTTTGATGTGAAACTGCCAGAAGACTTCAATAGAACTAAATAAACAGGAATATCAGACATATAAAATCAAAAGACTTACTCATTAAGACTATGATAGCAGTCAACACCTATTTTGTTTCTTTCTTTTCAGTTTATTTCACTTCTCCCTTCTAGAATCTGGTCAATTACCATTGAGCTGCTGAATAGGAAAAATAAACAAAATGTTATCCCAGAACTAAAAAGAGACGGACAGATTTTAATGAATGAAAAGGACATATCAAATGTCACTTCCAAATTTGACATTTTTAAAATACTACAATGACGAGGATGATTTTTTATTGAATACAGCATTAATTTTTGAATTACAAATACAAACTTACTTATATTATTTTTCAGGTATTAAAACGGAATGCGCCGAGTTCACAATAATGTCTAAATCTGGAGGGGAGCAAGGTACTAAAATATCACTATCAGACTTATTTGCGTTTTTCCAAGAACTATCAAAATATTTTATATATAATCAAACTTACCATTGCCATAGCGACCGAAGTTACATCGCTTAAATATTAAGTTAGAAGCTTATATTTGGATCTCATATTTCTTTGATAATTAAATTGAAATGCTGTTGATTTTAAAGCAATAAAATATTTATTTGCAATTATCTAGTTCGATAATTTTGACGATTGCACGAAGAATACTGTGTATTCCATGACCGCGAAACTTTTCAGCGACCATAAGATTATCCTGCCTCGGCCGCAAGCGGTAACTTTTCTTTCGGTACGCGAAAAAAGTATTTCGCGGCCTTGGCATACAAATAACTATTTCATAAACGTGGGAACTGATATTGCGAATAGTATAAATATTTCAAACTTAACGAAGGAGGTCAAAAAAATGATCCAAAGGCACCTAACTTCACAGTATGTCACTGAAAAAACTGTTAACATATAAACATATAAACGAACTCAAAAAAAAAACACTGCGCCCGGTATAGATGGTATTACAAGTTCTTTACTGAAAATCCTGAGAAATTGAATCAACTTATCAATAAGAGATGGAGTATTTCCAGAATCATTGAACCTAGCAGTGGTAAAGCCAATACATAAATCCGGTGAAAAAGGAATAGTTGGAAATTATCGTCCAATATCCTTCATCGAACATAACAATTTTTTTTCAAAATGTTATTGAAGAAAACGTCACGACTTTCTCAAATGAAAAAAAATTACTGTCAGAAAAACAATTTGGCCTTCGTGAAAAATTGATTATAACAAAAAGAATATTTCAAAGCATTGACAAATCAAAACCTTCTATGGCAATCTTCCTTGACCTTGCTAAAGCTTTTGACACGATATCACATGAAAGACTGATGAAGGAACTACGAGAATATGGTCTCACAGAAAATACAGTCAAACTCTTGGCAAGTTACAGTGAACTTCTCACAATCAGAACCGGTATACCACAGGGTAATGTTTTAGGCCCAATGCTCTTCACATTGTATATCAATGACCTATATCATATCGCGCCAACATATGATGTGGTGTCATATGCAGATGACACCGTAATATATGTCTGGGGGAATTGTTGGAAAGAAGTAGAAACGAAAGCCAGAAAATGTCTGCAAAAAATCAAGATATGGTTAGACGATAATTTGCTGAAATTAAACTATTCCAAAACCAAATTCATATCTTTCTCCTCAAATTCATATAAGCAACCAAACATCAATACACTTATGATTCATGACCACATAAGACGGATGAATGAAGACTGTGAATGCTCACTGGAATTACCAGGAACTAGATCTATGAAATATTTGGGAATGAATATTGGTAATAACATGGAGTGGGAAGAGCAAATATCATCTGTCAAAAACAGACAGAAAATTATTATACACCTTCAGAACAACAAAAAACGTAGAAAAATCGAATTAAACGGTTTTCTTCACATAAAGGATTCAATATAAAATTGAACCAGAAAATGGTAGATCTCAGGTGAAAAACAACTCTTTCCTGGCGAATACCAGAGAACGTTGATGATATTCACCTGAAAATCCATCATACTTCCATATAATATCAATGGACATTGAATGCAAATGTTTCTTTCTGATAAGCTCGATTATGTTTAATTTATGTCGTGTTCACCTAACAATCCGCATACCGGTTTCAGGCTTCTTGGCCCTCATCAGTACAGTAGTCCAGCCAGCCAAGGTCCAAGAACTCTGGCTGAAGTGGACACAACGTGAACAAACCATCATCGAGCTTGTACACCTATAGGTACGCCGGAAAGATAAACTTTTACTGGCGGTACCTAGTGACGAAAGAAACACTCGAAATCTCACCTCGATGGTTTCTAAATAAAGATTCCTTCTCAGTAGGATTGCAAGCCCGTCTGCATATGGTGAAGATAGTGCCTGTGAGTGGATGAATGAAAATCAGATTAAACGGTTTCTTGCAAAGAGTTCAGTATAAATTGGACCGAGGATCTGCCATTTCTGGTTCATTTGTAATTGAATCCTTGTAATGAACTTAATCAATTCTATTCATTCCACTCATATTATACTTGAACACTTACTTACTGAAATCTTTACCTATAGAAACTATCGAGAATTTGATACTTTCTGTCATACACCGTTAATATCTTCTCCGGCCTATAGTTTACAACTGATTGTTACGTTGTGTCTCACTTCAACCAAGTTCTTGACCTTAATGTATTTCCTGATGACGCAAACCTAACACTGTAGATGATAGGCTAGACATAAATCAAACATGTCGAGCTTATCGAAAGCTATTAATCCATGATAGGAAATGCATCGGATTCAGTGAATATCATTAACGTTCTATTTTCACTGAATATATCTGTTCAATTTATATGAATCACTATGAATACATATTGTGATTGACGATTTGCCGATTTGAATATTTGACGATTTGAAGGTTTGACGTTTTGACGGTTTCACGATTTGAGGATTTGACGATTTGAGGATTTGACGATTTGAGGATTTGACGATTTGATTATTTGACGATTTGACTTTGACGATTTTACTATTTGACGATTCGAAGATTTGACGATTTGACAATTTGATGATTTGACAATTTGCAGATTTGCAGATCAGACGATTTGACGATTTGAGAATTTGACGATTTGACGATTTAAAAATTTGACGATTTGAAGAATTGAGGATTTACGAAATT
The DNA here is from genome assembly GCA_018342105.1 of Gonioctena quinquepunctata. Lineage (NCBI taxonomy): Eukaryota > Metazoa > Arthropoda > Insecta > Coleoptera > Chrysomelidae > Gonioctena > Gonioctena quinquepunctata. Next base: position 94,185 of record JAFIRS010003889.1, on the reverse strand, counting down.
GATCATTCGACAATTTTGACGATTTGACGATTTGAAGATTTGACGATTTGACAATTTGACCATTTGACAATTTGACGATTTGACGATTTGACGATTTGACGATTTGACGATTTGACCATTTGATTGACGATTTGACGATTTGAAGATTTGACGATTTGACGATTTGACGTTTGACGATTCGACGATTCGACGATTCGACGATTCGACGATTCGATGATTCGATGATTCGATGATTCGATGATTCGATGATTCGATGATTCGATGATTCGATGATTCGATGATTCGATGATTCGATGATTCGATGATTCGATGATTCGATGATTCGATGATTCGATGATTCGATGATTCGATGATTCGATGATTCGATGATTCGATGATTCGATGATTCGATGATTCGATGATTCGATGATTCGATGATTCGATGATTCGATGATTCGATGATTCGATGATTCGAATTCGATGATTCGATGATTCGATGATTCAGATGAATTCGATGATTCGATATTCAGATTCGAATTCGATGATTCGATGATTCGATGATTCGATGATTCGATGATTCGATGATTCGAATTCGATGATTCATGATTCGATGATTCGATGATTCGATGATTCGATGATTCGATGATTCGATGATTCGATGATTCGATGATTCGATGATTCGATGATTCGATGATTCGATGATTCGATGATTCGATGATCGATGATTCGATGATTCGATGATCGATGATTCGATGATTCGATGATCGATGATTCGATGATCGATGATCCGATGATCGATGATCGATGATCCGATGATTCGATGATTCGTGATTCGATGATTCGATGATTCGATGATTCGATGATTCGATGATTCGATGATTCGATGATTCGATGATTCGATGATTCGATGATTCGATGATTCGATGATTCGATGATTCGATGATTCGATGATTCGATGATTCGATGATTCGATGATTCGATGATTCGATGATTCGATGATTCGATGATTCGATGATTCGATGATTCGATGATTCGATGATTCGATGATTCGATGATTCGATGATTCGATGATTCGATGATTCGATGATTCGATGATTCGATGATTCGATGATTCGATGATTCGATGATTCGATGATTCGATGATTCGATGATTCGATGATTCGATGATTCGATGATTCGATGATTCGATGATTCGATGATTCGATGATTCGATGATTCGATGATTCGATGATTCGATGATTCGATGATTCGATGATTCGATGATTCGATGATTCGATGATTCGATGATTCGATGATTCGATGATTCGATGATTCGATGATTCGATGATTCGATGATTCGATGATTCGATGATTCGATGATTCGATGATTCGATGATTCGATGATTCGATGATTCGATGATTCGATGATTCGATGATTCGATGATTCGATGATTCGATGATTCGATGATTCGATGATTCGATGATTCGATGATTCGATGATTCGATGATTCGATGATTCGATGATTCGATGATTCGATGATTTGATGATTTGATGATTTGATGATTTGATGATTTGATGATTTGATGATTTGATGATTTGATGATTTGATGATTTGATGATTTGACGATTTGACGATTTGAAGATTTGTCGATTTGACGATTTGAAGATTTAACGATTCGAGGCAAAAGAGATATTCATTCTCTATATACCCTTGACATAATGAGGCATATATTTAGAATCAGAACCATAGAACGATTAGAACACAATTATGCCTCGAGAGCAGTAACCAATTGAGCCTGCGTCACCCCATTCATGCGAAAATGGTTGGGACAAAATGATTGTATTTATTTCTCCTCCAAAACTTGCTGCCGCTAACACTTGGAAATTATGGAAATATCACCTAAAAGAGGTTCGTTGAAAAAGCTTAATTCTGGATTGTATGAAATAATAATGCAATAAACAATGTTTTCGAATATATATAAAAATAAAAATGGATCGGTATCTCTCACTGTGTCTAAAATGTATGTATTATTTCGCTTCTTCAACAAGACAATAAAAAACACAACACAAAAAAAGTTCCACTGACAAACCTATTGATCAAACAGCTATCGCACTTGAGTGTTGTAATATTACGGGTTTCAGTATTAGGATTTATATCGTATTGTATTTTAATGTTCTTGTGGTTATTCAATAAAATTATATATCTCTCTCTAAAGAACCACGCTCTGCTATCAGAGTTACTGTAGTGTTAAGCACATAGGACAATCAGAACAACTGAAGATTATCCATATGCGACAAAAGAATTAAAAAGCTCTGTACACTCCACTGACAGAATTACATCGAAAACATTATTGTATTTCCTTCTATCCAATAACTCATAGGGTCATTTGATTTCCTGATATTTCAAGTAAGAATCCCTATTAATGTCTCAATATTTCAAACACTGTTTTTGTAGCGTAACCAGAACCTCGTAAATACGTAAAAACCCTACTAATGATGTTGTTTCACGCAGCCATCAATTACCTTATTCAGTCGTCAAAAATAGAACAATCCTCACCGAAAGCCACATTTGACATCCAAATGGTAACAAATGACAGCAAATGTATATAATTTTTAAGAAATTAAACTCTCCGTAATAATGATCGCCATCAGTAGCATTCGTCGAAATGGCAGAATTGAAAAGGTGAACATGCAATTTTATAATTAATCCGAGAGAATAATGAGTTTCACTCGAAAAAAATCCGAGAGGTTTATGACAAGGAGAGTTATTAATCTTGTAGTTGAATGCAATTTTTTTAATCATGTAATGCTTCAGGATTGGCGACTGCTTTGACAATTTGTGTAATGGATCCGTATATTTCCATTCACGTGTTCTTCAGAATGTCAAGTTTTTTGTGATGTATGTAAATTAGCTCACGGCAGTGACAAGAAATAAATCATATGAAGGGTTTCGTGCCTTCAAGAGAGAAATAATTCGTCACGTGAACGACTCGACTTTAATGATAAGTTCAATGGGTTTTAGTAATATCAAATGATTTTTCCCGAGCGCACATGACGAAAGTGAAAATTATCGAGGATATTTTAATAAAAAAAAAAACGATGGAGGATGTCATAGATTAGATACTTCAATTGAGTTCTATACAAAAAGACAGATCAAGGTGTGGCAACCTGTACTATACCTTATATTTGATGTTTCATTACTTGTATTTATGTGATCACCAAGTAGTTTACGATGTTTGATGTTGCTGTCAGATTTGACAGTGAGATTAATATAAAATACCTAAATAAAAACCTTTTCAAAGACAAGCTTTATTTGAGCCGTGTACGTGTTGAATGAGCTTAAGTCATTGCTGACAATGATTTTATTATTTTTTGTTGAATTATTTGTTTCCAAAAACCTTGTCGCGCGAGGTGTTCATAAAAGTAGGTACCAATTAATTTAATTGGACAATGATTGGTTGGTGAGTAAAAACTTGTCGAAGTAATAATTTTATTACAATTCAATACAATACAAGCTTTTTAAAACCAAATAATTCAACAAAAAATTATGAATTCATTGTCAACGATGACTTAAAATTGTTTTATTCTTGAAACTAGCTTGTCTTTGAAAATGTATTTTATTGGTTACTTTATTTTTTGCTTTTCAGTTAGTTCGCCTCATTCTGTTCATTTCTAATAGGGAATCGTTATTACAAGGTCTCTTCCCTGTAAGTCTCGAGCTGAAAGAAATCATGATCTCCCACCCCAAGAACTACCAGACACCTATTTTGAATAAAATATGACCATTATAGGAAAATTCGTCCTCCATCTTGGGGCCGCCATCCTGAATTTATAAATTTTGACAAAATTCAAAATCATAAACCACAAAAACCGCCGCATGCCAATTTTGAATCGAATCGGACAATAATCACAAAACTTATCCTCCATCTTGGGGTCGCCATCTTAAATTTATGAATTTCAACAAAAAATTCATAATCTCCGACCCCGAAAAACCCTAGCATACCAATTTTGAATCGAATTGGACCATAATCATAAAACCCGCCCTCCATCTTGAGGCCGCCACCTTGAATTTATGAGTTTTGACAAAAATTTAATAATTTCCGACCCCAAAAACACCCATATACCAATTTTGAATCGAATCGGACCATAATCACAAAACACGTCCACCATCTTGAATTTATGAACTTTCACAATCAAATTCATAATTTACGACCCCAAAAACCCCCACATACCAATTTTGAATCAAATCGGACCATAATTACAAATCTGGTCCACCATCTTGCAGCCGCCATTTTGTTTTGTCTAACAAAAATTCCATAATGCATTGTTACCGGAATTATGAACATCTGCCAAATTTCAAGTTGATCGGACGACTAGAAGTCGGTCAAAATTAAGTTGCAAGATTTGACGCAAACTAATTAACGAACGAACAAGTAAAACTAAATAAAAGCTTGCAAAAAAGATTGTTAAAGTTCACGAAACGAAAGTAATACTTTGTGTGATTTCAAAGATCATTGCAATGGTTATTCTTATACATGATCTCAAACGAGGCCAACTTATGGGCATTCTGCAACATTTCAACTTGGATACCAGAGGTACCGTACCTGACATGCTACTAAGTTCCTCAGAATAAAATATCCTGATCTCAAGAACACCAGCGATTTTGATTTCTCAAATGTGCTCGAAAAAATTGATGAGGAAGTTAGTGATGAATACAAAGAATTCGAACAAAATCTAGAATATATTTCGAGCAGTCATTTTTTTTTGTGTTTATCCATTCATTTATGAGCACAACATACAAGACAACTCTGGTACCTCTTCTATAACGGTTCATAAAGATTCAATTCTAAGAAAAAAACAGAATATGGATTTAGAAACTCAATACAATCGAGTCAAATACATCTGTTTTCTTATATTCTGCAGAAATGAACCCGAACTTTGATTCAATGCTGTGGAGACAATATTCGACATCGATGGAATTAGTTTTGGGAAAATTAAGTTTGGAAAAGTTATTTCAATGTTAGATTGTTCTTTGGAAAAAGAGAATTCCAACTAATTTCAACTTCAAGAAGATCCAAATGCATATGACGAAATTATTTGCTCAATGTGAATTGGGTGACAAAAAACCGAGCCAATTGTACAGTCAAATGACAGATTTAGCATCACGTCAAATGACAAATAGATTTATAATTCTGGCTTGGTTGAAAAAACTACTACCAGCAATTGAACAAGAGCATTTCACTACAAATTATCTGACGATGAGCTCATGAATATGGCAGATGACATGCAGAGAGGTTCCAATAACAATGATCACGTAAGTGCCATGCGAATCACATATTCTTCCATATCTATGATCTAAAATATAATTGATCCATTTATCGAAAAAATTTATCGAAATTATTATGAACCTGAATCTCGAAAATTGCCAAGATATTGCACAAGAAGAAGATCAAAGCCAAGACCAAACCGAGGAAATATATGCTATTATCATCGTCGATTCAAAGAGAATGCTAAAAAATGTCTACAGCCCTGTTCATTTCCACAGCAAAAGCAATCGAAAAACTTTCAGGCCAATCACTGATGACGATCATGGCCAAAGCAAAAGTCGTCTATCCATAAAAGACCCCAATACCAGAATAAAATTCCTTAGCGATACTGGTGCAAACATATCCATCCTACCAAATTCATCTAAAAAAACCTCAACCCTCAAACATACCACTATATACAGCAAATGGTTTGAGAATACTCACATGTGGAGAAGAAACACTTTGTATAACATTGGGGTTGAAAAAAAACTGCTCATTCGTGACGGCCGATGTTGACCTACCAATTATTGCAGCTGATTTCCTCAAGAAATATGGACTTTCAGCAAAAAAATTATAGACAACGCAACAAATTTAACACATTTTTGCGAGCTTCATCAAACTGATGGAATACCCACGATCAGAACACTCAATAAAAAAATTCCATATCATGATATCCTTGCAGAATATCCATATCTGACCGCAGTTTCAATCAATTTTTCAAAAAATTCTACGAATGTTTTCCATCAAATTATTACCACCGAACCTACAATACATCGAAAAGTAGGAAGACTACACCCACAGAAAGTAGCTGCAGCCAAAAATGAATTTGGTTATCTATTAGAGCAGGCGATAATTCAACCATCCAAGAGCCCATGGTCCAGTCCCATACATATGGTTAATAAATCCAGCGATGAAGATTATCGAATATTGAATGATCGATATTCTTTGCCTTATATCAAGGATTCTGGATAAAAAGAAATTTTTTTTCAAAAACTGATCTTGTTGAGGCTTTCCATGAAATTCCAGTAGCACCATTGGATATCGAAAAGACGGCTATAATTACACGGTTTCGCATATTCGAATATTTGACTATGCCTTTTGGATTAAGAAATTCAGCACAGACTTGTCAGAGATTTGTTCATCAAATAACGCGAGATTTATAATTATTTTTTCCATACATCGACGACTTTCTTGTTGCTAATGAAAACGAAATTGAACACAAACTTCATCTGAGGCAACTTTTTGAAAGATTTCAAGAATATGGCGTGGTCATTAATCCAGATGGAAGTGAATTCGGGAAAGGAAGCATTACATTCCTACTATGCCACAAAATTCCTTCTTTCATGTATTTCTTTCGGACACAATATTTTCACTTTCACATTATATATTTGGCTAAATTTGATCAGTGGTTAGAGATCATCTGCTTTAATCTGCTATTGAAATCGTCAATTGACGATGATGTTAGAGTGATGGGTAACGGGCTCGGTTGGAAATATTTTTCTTTCCTAACTGAGAAAAGAGCATTGAGACCTCAGGGAATATCACATTCCCACCTAAGTTCAGGATCTGCTATCACTGTTACTGAAGGCGAGCGTAACAAGAAGGCTCTTACTCTCTGAGCTTCAGATAAATGGGCGACAGGCATTCACGAATTTAGAATTTTGACTGAACAAGCACTGAAAACCGGTCCCCAGCCCTTGCCATGATGGTGGTTCTCAAAAATGTCCGAGAAAAAAATTTGAATCCGTATTTTGAAAAAAGTTGTTTCTATAGAGGGTGCAGCTTCTACTACCCGGTATGGGTTGATAGGTAGCCCATCACTCCAGGGAGTGCCTGAGACGTTTAAAACTTGAGGAGTTGTCTATCTTATGATCAGCGGCTTCCCTCACGAGAGGGTTCTCGTGGGTTAATGCGCAATCGAATACTTTTCGATTGCGATCTCTGATAATACTCCCGATAAAAGGCGGGTCTTCGAGGATCCGATTGTTCCAGCACATACCACGGACCGTTCGTTATTATCCGCAGGAATTTCATTCGCGCCCGCTCCTGGACGAGAATGCCAGTCCCGGAGATTTGGTCCCAGGCGACTGAGGCATATGAAATGATAGGCCTGAATATAATTTTATAAATCTAGACTTCTGAGAGATAAATTGTTTTTGCTATTGATGAAAGGATAAAGCGCGCAGATTATCTTCTCGATTTTATTTTTGGAAATCTTCACGTGCGGTTTCCAGGTTAGCCGACGATCTACAGTTGCTTCCATTTACTTGACTTGCTCTGACCATTTTCCCTCCCAGATATATTCACTCCCCCTCTCCGGGTTGTTCCTCTTGCGACCCATCGAGATCGCTTGCGTTTTATCGGAATTCAACTTCATTTTCCCCTCCAGATACCACTGCTGGATGTCGTTTATCGCATTCTGCAAGTAAATGACACCCATCAAGTGGTTGGCTGACGAATAAAGTAAATCCGTATCATCGGCGAACAGGGAGACCTCCACATGTTCGCTCGGATGTGAAAAGGGCGTATAGTGCAGGAGAGAAAAACCGTCGATCTTGGTCTGAAATGTCCTACCCATGAGGAACGACTTTATCCACTTCACCAGGCTTAGAGGCAGGTAAAAATCAATCAATTTGCAGCCTACCTACCTAAGTGATTACAACCTAGGAAAGGACAGACGAACTCGATTGAAAATCTATTTCCTTGAAAAAGCTCCAAAATGAGAATACAGGGGTCCGTGTCAGCTCCATAATTTATTTTTATCCAAGCTATCAATTCGTGTTCTTACGATAGGTGCGTCAATGAGGCAAATTTAAAAAATATTTTTATTTATATACATGATGTCCCAAAATAACATTTGCAAATGGCAACCCCCCCATCTCTGTTACATTTTTATATTCGCCACTAAATTGTCGATATAACGCACTCGAGTTTCTCAGACTCATCTGCAATAGTGTTTGACTTATATCAATTTATGTGACAAAATAGCGTCGTGCATAGTCCAGCCACGATAACTCATTTTTTTCCAGTCGATTCCTCAGGCTTCAGCGCATCTTTTGAGATGCGGGCGAACTGAGAGTCGATGTTCCATCGCCTACTACAATTTTTTGAAGCTGACAAGTTATAAATAGCAATTACTTTTCCAAACGCAACTCCCTATATTTCATCGCATCATTGCATGGCATTTTTCAAGAGCTTCTTGTTGAAATTGGGTTTGTGGGGTCTACCTTGTTAAATTAGCAAGATTTGTTGCAAAATAAGAAATGTTATTTATTTTTTCGAAAAAAAAGGAATCTGCCTTACTGAGTTCTAGGGATGTACCCTCTCTACCTCCGCGTTACCAACTCAAAACTCTACCCAGTTGGCCGGTCTGGTCGAGACCACCGATGACACTTGGGCCTGCTGGCCCATTGTATTTTGCCTTCCGTCCACTTTTACAGCACCCATTCCAGTTACCTTCTGCAAGTTTGTACAAGTCATTTACTGAGTGTGTGCTGTACTGTCTCAGTTCACCAATTGGTTGCCCGAAAATTGACTGTCTTCTGCGATCCAGAGCACCGCAGTTGTCCAGTATGTGTGATACTGTTTCTGGTTCCTCACCGCATATTCTGCATGTTAGGTCACCAGTGAACAGCCCCATTTTTATTACAATCTTTTATTCAGTTTCAGCTGTCCCGGTGTCTGTCTATGTGTCTGTCTGTAATCAAATCTTGCAACTTAAATTCGACCCACTTCTAATCTTCCGATTGATTTAAAATTTGGCAGGTGTACATAATTCGGGTGGCAATGCATAATGAAATTTATATTTGAGAAAAAAACAGAATGGCGGCTCAAATATGGCGAGAACAATTTTTCTAATTATGGGTTTTTGGAGTCGGAGATTATGATTTTTTGGTCAAAATTCGAAAATTCAACATGGTATTTCCAAAATGGCGAACGAGTTTTGTGATTATGGTCTGATTCTATTCAAAATTGGTATGTGGGGGTTCTTGGGGTCGATGATTTTTTTAAAAGACTTCATTTAGATTCACCTGTCCCGGTGTCAGTCTGTCTGTGTGTCTGTCTGTCTGTGATCATAATTCCGGTGACAATGCATTATGAATTTTTGTTGGGAAAAAAAAATGGCGGCTTCAATTTGGCGGACAATTTTTGATATTATGGTCCGATTCTATCCAAAATTGGTATCTAGGGGTTTTCGAGATCGGAGATTATGATTTTTTTAAATTCAAAAATAAATTAGATAGAAATTACTAAACTAGTTATCTAACATCATAAATAATGAAAAATTCAATAAGAATAAACGAAAAAACAAATTGTTGATAAAAAAAACAGAACCAAAAAGTTAAAAATAAAAATTAAAAAAAAAATTTAAAGACAAACTTTTATTCATACAAATGCAAAACATATTTTCTTTCATTGTTTATTCTAGGTTATTCTGTGAGTAACCTACTGTAGCACATGTTGGCATTTTTGGTTGCAAAGTATATGCACATATACCTGATTCAAGAACGAAAGAACTGGACTCGAAGTCGAGACCCTGTATTTTGGTTGGATACAGTTCCCATTCCAAAGCTCACAGGTTGTACGATCCTGAAACCAAATCTGTCACAGTCTTGAGAGATGTGATTTTCTCTGAGTACGAGAAAGAGAATTCGCTTTTGAATAAATCTTCAGAGGAAAGTAGGATGTTTTTATTTCCTGTGCCGGAACATGAGTCAGATTCAGGACCGCACATCGAATATTTTTCTCATGAAGAGGATCAGTCTGATCCAGATTTTATACCTTCAAAGCAAACAACAAGTCTTCCCGAACAACATCTTCGAAGAGGTGACCAAATTAGAAGACCACCACAGACCATCGATGATTATGTGAGTTATTCGGGTTTTGTTGAAAATTTCAGCAATTCAACTCCTATTGGGAAAGTGCTGACAAGCTCAGACAAAGAAAGTTGGCTCAAGGCGATGGATCTTGAATATGAAGCCCAGATCGACAACGACACATGGGAATTGGTGGATCTCCCTTCAGACCGAAAACCTTTGAAATCAAAATGGGTTTTCAAAAACAAGAAGGGTGCTTCTGGAAAAGTAACCCAATATAAAGCACGACTTGTTATTGAAGGCTGTGGCCAAAAGAAAGGTATGGATCACGAAGAGTCGCATTCTCCTGTGATCTGATACAGCTCCATCAGATATCTTCTAGTCTTAGCTGCGCAATACAACCTTGGAATGGAGCAGGTGGATGCAGTTACAGCTTTCCTCTTGGAATAGCTCACGGAGGAAATTTACTTGCTTCAGCCTGAACTCTACGAAAAATCAAATAAAGCATGCAAGCTAAATATATATATATATATATATTGTCATGTTATGAGAAACCAGTTATATATATATTAAAAGGAAAAAACCCACAAAAAGAATAATTACTTAATAGATATTAGTTTCAAGAGATTGTTTTTACATATTTTTGAAATTATATTTCCTTTATGAAGCCTCTGTATGATATGGATAGATGAAAATATTCAAATATTATAATACAATCAATTTTATACACTTTCATAATGATTACAACTCATAATTATTCGAAAGACAACAAGAAAGGTCTAGATTTACAAAATCAAATGTGATAAACAAAATTATAAGCTTGAAACATACAGTATATTAAATTGTATGTAACTAAAAATAGCCAATGGAAGAACAACAAACTTCCTGATGACAATAGCCAATCAGGGAACAGTATGGTCAAATGTAAGATTTGAAATTGTGAGAAAATAAGAACGGAAAAGTGTCAGAGACAATTATGATTGAATATTGTAAATAGTCTGTAAGAAAGGAAAAATAGACTCATTTATAAGTTTTGACAATTAACCCCAAACACTGAAAATGTGAGAACATAGTGCGCGAATTCAAAAATTCAAATCAAAAGGAATGAGGAAAAAATTGGTATCCAAGTAACGGAAAACAAAGCCAGAAGGAGATCGAAAATAAATTGAAAACGAATGCCACGTTTTATTTGGGAGGAAGAAAAATTCAATAATTTCAACATTATAAGCAGAAAATCAAAATTACCTTATTTGTACACCATATACAAATATTCCAAAGCTGATTGCTGAATTTGTATGGTTCCTTCTTTTGGTATTGGAGTTCCTGAGAGCATTGGATTGAGAGAGAATCCAAATTCTGGCTGTATATTGAACAGCGACAGTTCCAGCGTCAGGTATAAACTTTCCTAGTGCACATTACGAACTGAACAATTTCACTAATAACTCATATCCCATCAGAAGAACTTTATTTCACTTGATTTTGAACTATTAAAGAAATTTTCACTTTCAAGGTAAAAGTGAGGTTGTGTCTATTAATCCATAACCTGTTTCTCATGATTATCCATGAATATTTGTAGATTCACCTCAGAATAAATTATCTATCGTAGGCCAGGTAAAATTAAGTTTTCCTGAATAAAGGAAATAATTGCTTTTTGATACTTTGTCGTTTGTTTTCCACAATTATCAGCAATCATACCTATAAACATTGAAAAGATTGAGATTTGACATCAAGCAGTATATGCTAGTGGCTCAATTGCCTGAACCGGCTATCTGAGACGGGAGGCGTACCAACTGAGTTGAGCTGTGGTAAGGAAAGTGATAACAATTGGCAGCAACGTGACGAGAGAACAGTGAAGTTAGCTAGCAATTATTATTACAGTACAAAATATTATACTGGGCGAAAATAATTTTCTATCAATATTTCATAATAAATTTTTTTAATTCCAAAATTTGGCTCACAACGAAGAGCGGAAATTATCAGCAATCTTCATTTTATAACAACAATAAGGCGAAATAATAACAAAATGATTTGTTATAACATCATATCATTACAATATATTGTTATGTTATGAAAAACCAGTTATATATTTCAAAAGGAAAAAAGGAAACAATTCCATAAAAAACCCACGAAAAGAATAATTACTTAATAGCTATTAGTTCAAGAGATATTGTTTTTACATATTTTGAAATTCTATTTCCTTTATGAAGCCTCTGTATAATCTTAATAGATGAAAATATCCAAATACTATAATACAATCAATTTCATACACTGTCATAATGATTACAACCCATAATTATTCAAAAGACAACAAGAAAGGTCTAGATTTTCAAAATCATCCTGAATAAAATGTGATAAACAAAATTATAAGCTTGAAACATACAGTATATGAAATTGTAAGTAACTAAAAATAGCCAATGGGAGAACAACAAACTTCTTGATGACAATAGCCAATCAGGGAACAGTATGGTCAAATGTAAAATTTGAAATTGGGAGAAAATAAGAACGGAAAGGTGTCAGAGACAATTATGATTGAATATTGTAAATAGTCTGTAAGAAAGGAAAAATAGTTTTATTTATAAGTTGTGACAAATAACCCCAAACAGTGAAAATGTGAGAACATAGTGCGCAAATTCAAAAATTCAAATCAAAAGGAATGAGGAAAAATGGTATCCAAGTGACGGAAAAAACAAAGCCACGGGAGATCGAAAATAATTTGAAAAAGAATGCCACGTTTTGTTAGGAGGATAAGAAAAATTCAATAATATCAATAATTATAAGCAGCAAACTACATTACCTTGTATGTATTCCATATACAAGTATTCCAAAGCAGATTTCTGGATTTGTATGGTTCCTCTTTTTTGGTATTGGAGTTCCTGAGAGCATTGGATTGAAAGGGAATCCAAATTCTGGTTGTGTATTGAACAGCGACAGTTCCAGCGTCAGGTATAAACTCCTCTAGTGCACATTACGAACTGAACAACTCCACTAATAACTCATATCCCATCAGAAGAACTTTATTTCATTTGATTTTGAACTATTAAAGAAATTTTCACTTTCAAGGTAAAAGTGAGGTTGTGTATATTTATCCATGACCTGCTTCTCATGATTATCCATGGAAATTTTTAGATTGAACATAGAATAAGTTATCTATCGTAGGCCAGGTTCTTCTACCTTTTCATGATATATTGTCCGAAAAATATGTTCCTGCAAAGATGATTTTCTCAATTTTTATCATATATTTTAATCTAATGGTATGTATTTTATTTTATTTTGTTTTGATGTTTAATTTATTTTGTTTTGATGTTTATTTGTGACTTGTCATAAACATGCATCTGTCTTTGGTCCTTGTGATTGAATTTATATGTATATTTTATGATGAATAAATTGATTGATTGATTGATTGATTGATTTAAGTTTTCCTGAATAAAGGAAATAATTGCTCCTTGATACTTTGTCGTTTGTTTTTCACAATGATCAACAATCATACTTATAAACATTGAATAGATTGAAATTTGACATCAAGCAGTGGCTAGTGGCTCAATTGCCTGAACCGGCTATCTGAGACGAGAGGCGTACCAACTGAGTTTAGTCGTGGTAAGGAAAGTGATAACAATTGGCAGCAACGTGACGAGAGAACAGTGACGTTAGCTAGCAATTATTATTACATTGCAAAATATAGTATACAGGGTAGAAAATGAATTATCTATCACATATCTACAATTAGTATTCCAAAGTGAAAAGCAAAAATATTACAATAGTATTTTTACAATTCTCATTATCATTACTCATTATATTACAATTTATATATATATATATATATATATATATATATATATATTTATATACATATATGCCCAAAGAGGCAAGTAGAGTTTGAAATATCAAGCTTGATCGTTGTTTGAAAAATTGCAAGCTGAGACAATCCAAATTCGATTTTTGCATAAACTAGCATATTTCCAACAATATAATATTGATAGTGGCCGTGTGTGTTGACGATATTTTGTTATTTTCGAATGAGAGATGTCCTAAAAAAACTCTTAATGAACAGTTTCACGATGGTCCACATGGGGGAGGCAAAGTCTGCCCTAGGATTTCGGATCACGCGCGATCGAATTAATCAGAAAATTTGGATTGACCAACAAGTTCACATTGCAGATGTGTTGAAAAAGTTCAACATGCTTGATTTCAATCCCGTCGATACGCCGATCTCTCCGATGAAGAATTCAAGATGAGGACTGTCTCCTATCAAGAAGCAAGGAGTTTTCTTTACGCCGCTCAAGTTTCTTGGCCAGATGTCAACTTTGAATATAGATATGTGAGTCGCTCCAATCAGAACCAAGGAAAGATACATTGGACAGCTGTGGAGCGTATCATACGCTGCCTCGAAGATACAGCCCATTGAAAACTTCAATTCAGTGGTAGAAAGACAAACATCACTAATATTACGATGTCTTTTATTTCAAAGAGTAGTATCAGTGATATCATTCACAATAGTTTTGGTCATGTTGTTCTAAGTCAAACCATTCAGAAGTTAACAGGGAGGGGGGGACTATGAAAAGCCGCACTCGTAATTGTGATTCTGTAGAACAACCATAGTTGAGAGGGAAATTGAATTACCTACCTTTTCAACGATGTGCAACTCGACCTCTATGCCTTTCGAAATTTTCCAGTTGATGTGCCCCCATCGCCCTCTGTCGAGTAATTTTAATGTATCTTCTTCAAAAAAGTAGGACCCGTAATCACATCGAACCGTTCAAAAGTTATCGAGGTAAGGTTACCATTCAGATCCGCACTCATACTTGACATTTCAAATGCAAATTGTGAAAAAAAAAGGATGGTTGAAAAGAGAAATGAATTATATGTTCAACGATATGGCGCCATGCTTTTGAATTTTTTTAAGTTGATGTGCCCCCCACGCTATCCATCGAGCAATCACAATGTCTTTAATTCAAGAAAGTAGTTTCAGTGAATTCATTCAAAACAATTTGTGTTCCATTGTTCTATATCGAACCGTTCAACCGCACTATATATTGGGAGTTATATGGGAAACATAAAACCATAATGAAAGTGTTGAATGATCATTTGAAATATCATATTGTAATCGACATATTCCATTTCCCAAATAATCCATTGTTTTTGATAATGGATTAAAGCAAAAATATCCTTTTGAAACTCTAACCAATGTTCATTAAAATATCGAATGTTCGAACATGATCAATCAAAGGGATTTCATACTTCAACGAATTGAATGAGGTAATATCTCCCGTTATGGCTACATTTAATCGCATGTTCCCGGTAAACATACTGAATCCGCAATACTGTATCGTTTGATTTCATTATTTCCGCACTGTGTTGTATTTGAATATGATACCAATACATTAGTCGAGGAAATTCTGGAAATATATCAAAAGCATGGATTGATACAATACATGGTATATTTGGACGAGGTCATTCTTTCGACATTGACGGGTCTTGAAACATTTTCAATCGGACACTTCAATTTTCGGAAACCCCTGGAGTTTCCAGATTCCATGTAACCATAATAGAGTTTTATTGAATAATTTGCCTATAATTGAAAGGAAATATAGGTAAATATTTTTCAACTACATACTTTTGTGATGAAAATGATCTTATCAGATTGCGCAGTATTCTCCTAATTCACACAAATTGAGTTGTTTGCCCATTCAAATGAACATTCTTTAAATTAAATTGAGAAAATGTCGTACCTGCATAAAATCAGCTGAGGTATCATTTGTTAAAATTTTAATCGACTATTCGAATTAGATTCTGAACTGATTAATGTTCTCTGATACTGTGAAGCAATTGAATAAATTTTTTCAATAACTCTATTATTATTCCATCTGGATTATCACAGAGAAAACACTATCTATGTTCAAAGAGATACCCATTCATTCAATGACATACTCTATTCCATATTCCACGAGTAGAGTATTATTTCATCCAATGATGGGATTATATCTGGTTACTAACAAGATTTCATTATTGATTTGAATATAGGACCGATTGGATTTCAATGAATGTTTCAAAAATAGTAAGTGTTTGGATATCAATGATATACTATATCGATTTCAATAACGAATTCATCATTGATTCTATCTTTCACTCAGTTTCATTCAAATTCAATGTTTGGATATTAATAATATACTATATTAATTTCAATTAAGAATTCATGATTGAATAAATTTTCAACTTATTTATTGGTAGAATACTTTTAATAATCCGAGTGATTATGTGGTAGATCAGCAGAAATCTAATCCATTCAATTGAATTAATTTCTCATTGAGGATGGTTGATTTGCTTTTTTAATTTTAAGCAGGAAAAATTTTGCATTTGAAATAAATACATTATATGATAACTTCAATATGGTTTTCTGTTGGGGTTACCGAAAAATTCCTTTTCATTGAATGGTAATTTCGATTGGATGACTCATATATATATATATATATATATATATATATATATACAGTGTGACCCACTTGAGACTGGAGCACCCTTATAAAATCTACATTTTCCGACCGATTGAATTTTTTCTTTTTTTAGCAGGATAAGTATCAAAAAATCTACGTTAGCACCAAATTTGCAATATATAATTCCAAATTTCAAGGCATACTATGATTTTTTTTCATGTTCTAAATTGCTAAATTTCATTAGCGATTTTTTTCGTAGAATTTCGACTCCATCACTGGATTCAGCATCCTTCATTCAGGTAAATACTGAAATTTCATTTGAAAATATTCATTGGCAACAAAGTTATAACAATATTAATTTTGATAAGATACCATTATTTATGAATATTCCAGACATCATCAATGGACGACATTGAGCGAACTCTTCAGGAAGCCATAGATAGCCTTTGTAACCAAGCGAAGACACTAGGATTCACTTTCTCTGCTGCGAAAACCAATTGTGTCCACTTTTGTCGACTTAGATCAGTTCACAATGATCCAAAACTAAAATTGTCTGAACATGAACTAGGATGCAGCAATTCTGTCAAATTTCTAGGAATGATATTCGATAGGTGTAGACATTGAACCGAACACACGTGTGAAAGTGATCTCCTTAATAAAGTGATAATTGTGAAGAATTTACGGAACAAAACATCAAGTACTGTATATCGAACGGCTTGGAAATTCATAATGCACCACTTGTGAGTAACCACTATTTGAATCTATCCATAATAACCGAAATATCGAACATTGTTCATTCAAATTGAATCCATACGATACATAAAGTAAATATGGAACAAAAAATTGATCTCCTAATAAAAAATGTGGCCGAAATAAAAACCGACATACAACAAATAGAAACCACCAAGGAGCATATTAGATCCGAAAACAATGATCTAAAGAAAAAAGTCTCTCACCTGGAATCCAAAATAGATTACATGGAGAGGCAGCAGAATAAAAATGATTTAGTTTTTTACGGATTGCATGAAGAAGAACAGGAGGACACACGAAATATAATTGACTCGATCATGGAAATAACTACTACAAATATAGAAGTCAAACTGGAGGAATTTGATATACAGGATGTTTTTTGCATAGGAGCGAGAAATAATGGAAAAAATCGCCCCATAATATTAAAACTGACCTCTGCCCTAACAGAAAGGCGAATAATACAAAATGCTAGAAAGCTCAAGGGAACTGCATACGCTATATCGGAAAATTATACCAAAAAGGTTCAAGAAGAGAGAAGGCAACTTATGCCTTTTTTAAAGAAAGCAAAAGAAATTGGGAGGAAAGCACTTCTTATACAAAATTATATGATCTTCGATAGTCGAAAATATTCCCTTGAAGAAATTAAACAGGTTGAAGAACTACAAAATTCCCATTCTAAGAGTGACAATGGCAACGCATCATCATTTAACCAACCAGTATCAGCAAGTCAACAGCAATACAACCACACGAGGATCAATACTCGCAGCAATAAGAGGACTGGACCATAGGATCCGGACCCATCACTATGTGAGCCTTTCGTCATTATGCATGACAATGTCCAATCTTTGCGGAATAAAATTGATGAAATTAATATTTTTCTTGATGATTACAAAAAAGGAAATTCTATTCAGGTCATATGTTTTTCAGAACATTGGATGCACAATGACGAGAAAAATCATTATATTCTGAAAGATTATCATTTAATCAATAGTTTTTGTAGAAAACAATTTATACATGGTGGAGTAGCAATATTTGCGAAAAAAAATTTTAATCTAATACCCGTTGATAATATTGAAACCTTACCAGTAGAGAAAACTTTTGAATTTTGCTTAGGAACGTGTAAAAATGAAAAACTTATAATCGTCTGCTTATCGGTTATATAGGAGCCCACTAGGGGACTTTGATCTATTTAATGATATATTTTCTCACTTCTTCAACGAAATTTATATGAAATTCAACAAATATAATGTAATAGTGTGTGGAGATTCCAATCTGGATTTCAATTCAGATGATACAAAAGTAACTAGTTTCAAAAATACAATAAGATCATTCGACTTAAATATTCCAACTTGAAATCTCTAAGCAAATATCGTTTCAAATCACAGCTAAAAAAAAATTACTGCATGAAAATGTTTTTTATCATTTAGACGATTTTTTTCCCAAAAATTAGAATAAGAGTTACTTTTTTTTTATAGGTATGTATGTATGTTTTCTTGTCTTTTCTCCTTTTCTTACTTTCGCTTTCATTCACTATACACCCCTAGACTTTCTCGATGCTGTATGCTATGTAGAATCTAACATATAATTGTTAAAATATGTAAAAATACCAACTGTAATTTTGATTCTGAGAAATGAACTCATCTATCTATCTATATATCTTTCTATCTAGAAAATTGAAATGGGACTTACATATAAACGATCTTATACTGAGATGCAAGAAAGCGCTGAACCTACTGAAAGCATTAGCCAGTATTAATTGGGGATGTGAAAGAGAAATACTCCTGAGGTTATACAAATCATATATATTATCCGAGATGGACTATGGCTGCTTTGTTTATGGGTCAGCACGTGAATCAAGATGAAAAAAATTGGATAGCATACAGTGTCAGGCTCTGAGGATCGCACTAGGGGCATTTCGCACGAGCCCATATCTATCACTTTGCTGTGAAGCTGGGACCCCTCCATTGAGATATAGAAGACTGCAATTACTCACTAGCTACAGCTCAAAATTATGTGCACGCCCATCCTACCCCAATCACCCACCGATACCTACAGAAGAAGAGTATGACTTCCATGAACGACGGCCAACTATCATCCGCCCTACTGGCTTGTAGAATTCCTCAATAAGATTGACTACTCCCTTCCAAGGAGCTTTAACATGAATCCGTCCGAAGTGCCTTCCTGGGACATAGTTCCCCTCGATATATGTCTCGACCTACAGAAATATAAAAAAGGTGAATTCAACAGAAGCATTATACTTATGGAATTCCACAGAATTATTGATAGGTACTCTGATTGTCATATCATCTATACCGACAGATCCAAGACCGACACCGGATCTGGATGCGCCATATCAAGTTTGGGAATATGCCATTCATGGTCATCACCACGTGAAGCCAGTGTTTATACAACAGAACTTCTACGCTATTTTACAAACTACAGGATTTATAGAATTCAACACAAGAAGTTTGTTATTTGTACCGACTCTCTGAGTTCTGTACAAGCGCTACAGGACCCGTTCAGTAGAGATCCATTGGTACGAATAATACTTGCCCGGATACATTGGCTGAGATCTCAAAATGAATCAGTTACTTTTCTATGGATTCCTAGTCACTATGGAATAGCTGGTAATGAACTTGTCGACAGTGCTGCCAAAGAAGCTGCCCAAGAGGATATCGCTGGGATATGTACATCAGAGCCGATGATATCAGGACTCATATAAACACGTAATCTTAGGACAATGGCGATAGAGTGGGATAGAACTGAGTCAAATTGAAGGAATAAAGCAAAAGTTAACCCGTATACACCGTTTCATACTCATGCAGAAGAGATCAAGTTGTTATACTCGAGCACGGATAGGCATACAAAGACCAATCTATTTATGCTGGGTGGAAATCAACAGCCTAGATGTCAACACTGTAATAGAAGACTCACTATCAAACACATACACATACTCACAGAATGCCTGGAACATCTAGCAATCAAACAAAGAATTGGAATAACGAACACCCTACGAACATTTCTGGAAAATAACATGAGTACTATTACCCGAACACTTTTATTCCTCAAGTAGACTGGTATTTACAAAAAACTATAGAAAAATACCTTGCTGACTACAAAAGACATATTGATACAAACAATACCAGATATAGATAGACTATATGAACCACAATGAAAAAGTCTAAAAGACTAATGACCCTAGCAGTCGATGCCTAAAAAAAAACTAGACATATAAATGCTATTGAGGAATTGGAAGATTATTAGACAGTATTTGTTCAATCAACCTTGTATATGGTTTAATAGCCAGGAAAAAAATATCAATTGTTTTCAAGATTTTGAAAATCTATTTTTGAAACAATATTGGGGGGAAAATGCACTATTAAGTATCAGAGACAAGTTATAATTTGGAAAATTTGACGAAAGAAGAAGTATGAATTACAATAATTATGCAATCCAAATGTTTGCAATGGCACAGTATTTAGATCCGGTTATGAGAGAGGAAGAAATAGTAGGTAACATCAGAAGGCATTTTAAACAAGAAATATTTGAAGTTATAAACATGCATGAGATTAAAACTATGGAGAGACTCAGTCAATACTTATTGAGATTGGACAGGACATTATCATATAGAAGTTGGGATAAAAATAACCAACAAAAGAATTCACAATATAACAGTAATAATTATCCAAGAATCAATCAATATAATAATAGAAATATAGACAATCAGAATAATAGGTTTATGAACCAAAATAATAATAAAACAAATAGATATTTTAATAATTATTATTATGATAGGAATAGGAATAACAATAGACAAAATAATCAAAATCAATGCTATCAAAGAAATCAAAATCTCAATGATAATAATAATAACAATTATAACAATAATAGAAATAATTACAATAACAATAATCAGAATTACCCTCAGCAATATCAAGGACAAAGGACTTATTATAACAGACAGCCACAAAATAATTCCTGCATAAATAACAACTAAACAAATGACAATACAAGACGTGTACATTTAAATAGGAGATGCCAAAGTGCTGAAAATTTGCATGAAAGAGAGGGACAAGGATCATCAAATGAGGAAAATAATCAAATGAATGTTCCCACAACAAGCCAGATAGAACAAACTTTTTGCTAGGAAAACCACATGTTAGGCTGGAAAACACAAATTACCAACACCCTATGGAATTTATAATGAATGATGAAAATATGGGAAATGAACAATATATAGGATTAATAATTTTAAAGGGAAAGATAGGAAATAAAATAATATAAATATTAATTGACACAGGTTCTGAAGCATCTTTAATTAAAGAAAATTGTTTAGAAGATTTCATGAAGGTTAAAAATATTTTAGTAAAGATGCCAAAAACAAATTTAGTGGGTATGAATGGTAAAAAACTAGCGGAATCAAATCAATATGTAAATTTAAAATAGGAGATTGATGATAAGAATATTGAATTGCAACTATTAGTAGTTAAAGATATGGAGTTTGATGTAATTATAGGTACTGATCAACTGGAAAAAGTAAAAGACAAGATTGACTATTATAAAAAAATTTGGAAATGGATGGAAAATGTTTTGAATTTTTTGAAGAAGAAGCTGAAATGAGTGAAAATAAAAAAATGTTGTGTACACAAGGTATGAATGGGAGATATGAAAGTAATTATGATGATGATAAAGATGAAATAAATGAAATAAATGAAATGAAATATAAATGTAATGATAAATATAAAGGGTATATTGATGAATTATTAAATAAATATAATAAGTTAATTATGTATGAATCAAGAGTTGCAAAAGAGTATGTACACAAAATAGAAGTGAAAGAAACAGAAAAGTTCAAATAAAAAAACTATCCAATTCCTTTTAAGTACAGAGAACAAGTTAAAGAATAATTAGAGGAAATGGTAAAACAAGGTATAATAGAGAGAAGTAACAGTAATTACATCAATCCTATCGTAGTAGTTGTAAAAAAGAATGGTGAGCTTAGATTATGTTTAGATGCTAGAGAACTGAATAAAATAACAATTCCACAATATGAATCTCCTTTAAATATAGAAACTATTTTTGGTAAAATAACAAATGCAAAAATATTTTCTAAAATAGATTTGAAACACAGTTTTTGGTTAATACCACTACATGAAAATTCTAGAAATTATACTGGTTTTTGTATAGAAGGTGTTGTATATAGATTTTGTGTTGTTCCATATGGTTTACAATCGGCTTGTCCAGCATTAGAACGAGTATTACTTGAAATACTTGACAAATATGAAAATTTTGCTTCACATTACATTGATGACATCTTATTTTATTCTGAAAATTAAACAAAAAGTATTATTACAACAAAACCCTTACAAATAATATCAATAGATTTTGTTATCAATTTGATACCAACGTACAACAATAATAAATATATATTTGTAATAGTGGATAATTTTTCAAAATTTATCAAAATATATTCTACAAAAAGGACCAATTTCAAAACTGTTAAAAATCTCTTGACAAAATTCATAGTAGAAATAGGAAAACCTCAACAAATTATTTCAGATAATGCTACATACTTTACTAATGAACAAATAAAAAAATTTCACAGAGTGTGGAAATACAATTAAATTTTACTAGTATTAGACATCTATCATCAAACCCAACAGAAAGATATATACAGGAGGTAATCAAATATTTGAGATTGACGTCGCAGCAAAATCATAAAACATGGGATGAAAAATTAGAGATAATAGAAAAATATTTCAATGAAGTATCTAGCACTATTACGAAAGAATGTTCTATATACATTATTACAGGAAGAATGGCTGGAAGAGAATGGACTATGAATGAAAGACATATGCAAGAAATAATATATAAAATAAATATAAGAATTGAAAGAACAAATAAAAAATTTTCACAGAGTGTGGGAATACAATTATATTCTACTAGTATTAGACATCCATCATCAAACCCAACAGAAAGATATATACAGGACGTAATCAAATATTTGAGATTGACGTCGCAGCAAAATCATAAAACATGGGATGAAAAATTAGAGATAATAGAAAAATATTTTAATGAAGTACCTAGCACTATTTCGAAAGAATGTCCTATATACATTATTACAGGAAGAATGCCTGAAAGAGAATGGACTATGAATGAAAGACATATGCAAGAAATAATATATAAAATAAATATAAGAATTAAAAGAACCGCTGATAAATATATAAAGGAGTAAAATAAAAGAGGAACTAGAAGGAAAAAATTTAAAAAGGGAGAATTAGTTAAAATTAAAATACCAAATAAAAGCTAGGTATTTGTGCAAAACTTTTAATGCCATTTGAAGGACCCTATGAGGTTGACAATGAGAATGCAATAAATAGTTATAGGCTAATACATCCTCAGACAAGGCAAATTGAGAGGAATATTCAATATTGAAAATTTCTACAGATATAAAACATGAATATAAAATATTTTTATAAATATCCATTTTAAAGTAGAAAGAAAAAAAAATGATGTGCTGAAAATAATAATTATCGTTGAATAACTTGTTTTCTTGAACTGGTAGGAAATCCAGCATAGGTAGTTTCCTGAAATTAGAAAAATAGTATTAATAAATGTAGATTTAACAACTGTAAATGAAGAAATGGATATTCGAAATTTTCTAACTAGTAGAAAACTATTGAATATAAATTTAGGAATGTTGTTATGTTAGGAAGGACCAGTAATATATTTTGAAGGCGAAAAGGAAATAATTTTTTAAAATATCCATAAAAATAATAAATATTAGTAGTTCATTGTTTTAGATTTTTTTGAGATTATATTTCCTTTATGGAGCCTTGGTATAACATTGATAGGTAAATATATGCAGATACTATAATGCAATCATTTTCCTGCATTTTTAAAAATGATTACAACACATGATTGTTTGAAATACAACAAAAAGTCTAGATTTAAATAATTATTTTGGATTAAATGTGATCAACAAAATTATAAGGTTAAAACATACAGTATATGAAATTGCATCTAACTAAAATAGCCAATGGAAAAACAAGAAATTTTTTGATGACAATAGCCAATCAGGGAACAGAGATGGTTAGATAAAAGATTTGAAATTGTGGAAAAGTAAGAACACAGAAAAGTCAAAGATAATTATGATTAAATATTGTATTTAGTTTATAAGAAATGTAAAATATGTTAGTTGATAAGTTTTCTCAAATAACACCAAATTAATGAAAGTACGACAAGCAAGTGCGCGATTTTGAAAATTCAAATAAAAAGACAAAACAGAAATGGTATCCAGGTGAAGAGAAAACAAAGCGAGAAGAGATTGAAAATAAAATTTTAAAAAGAAGCAACGTACAAAATTTGATAAAAAAGAAATTGAGGATTTTCACTGATGATAAGATAGTTTTTCCTACAATAACAAACCAATTCAACCACTGGATAATTTCGACACAAAATAAATAAGGATAAAAGAAGATTACCTTTTTCGTCCTCGACATGAAAACTTGCTGATTTCGGAATTTTGGATGGTTCCTTTGCAATAGAGAGTTCCTGAGAGGAGTGGATGAAACAGGAATTCAGATTATGGCCAGGTAATGCATCAGCGACATTCCAGCTCAAGGTATAAACTCTTTTAGTGCACATCACAAACTGAATCACTTCACAAAGTAACTCGTATATCTGAAAAACTTTATATAATTTGGTATTGAACTATAAAAGAATTCTTCCAACTCAAAAGAAAAAAGTGAGGTTATCTGTACAATATCCATCACATTTGTGAATTGCTCATAGCTATAAGTTATCTATCGCAGGCCAGGTCAATATAAGTTTTCCTGAATAAGGGAAATAATTGTTTTTGATAATTTCTGGTTTACTTCCCACAACGATATGTTAATATCTCACTGATAAACACTGAACCGAAATAGTTCGAATGACATCAAGACAGGCAGTGGCTCTATCGCCAGTACCGACTCCTGAGGCGAAGGCGTTCCAACTGAGTTTAGTCGTGGTAAGAAAAGGAAGTACAAAGAGTGAAAACAATACAAATTTCACATATATTCAATAAAATTGTTATGGTATTGGGTGGAAGAAATAATTTTACAAAAGATATAAATATAAATAGAAATTATTATATTCTACCCATTCATAACAAATTGACATCCGGAGTAAGGGCAAAATAACAATCATTATTTCATTACAACTGACAACCAACATAAAGGCAAATGAGGTTATAACAATTGGCAGCAACGTGGCGAGAAAACATTAACGTCAGCTGGCAATTATTATTTCATAACAATTTGGCAAAATTAGTAATTGATATAACATAACAATTGTCCTCCAACGAAAGGCAAAATTAACAATGTTACGAATGATTTCTGGTGAGTACTCTCTTTTGGAAAACATTCTTCTTTGCCTCATTCATCTTTATGAGTTCCTAATTAAGACTGGAATATAAAATCAAATAACTATCTGAATGAAAATGCAAATTTTCAATTTCAGATTTTTTCTATTGAGTTAGGGCTTTAGCCGGGGAAGTAGTTGTTTTCTGTTAGACATTCACAAAAAATTACTTCATTTCAATCGTGGATTTTTCAATTCACAGAAAAATCTTTCTATCAATATTCAATTGAGAATGTTTCCCTTTCCAACATGAATACCCCACAAGAGGTTATCTTGACGATGGAAGATAGTGACTAAAGTTTATCTTTCAGTCGCAGATGATTCCACATCTGATTTTATGAACATCCTGTTTATATTTTCAAGAAATCAATCTATCATACCCCATGACAGGTTTTAATGTCAGAAAACACTAATTTCAAAGTGTCTCTCCAAAAGAAATGATTCTAACTTTTTCCATCTTTGCAAAGTAAGATTGCTTCTTGAAAATGTGTTTCCCATTTCTTCCGGTCTTCCTGATGATCGTGGAAGCGTGAAATAGATTTTCGTCGACAAAAATGTATTGAAGACCTAGTGAATGCGATGTCTCTCCTGCGTCAATGTTACGAATGATTTCTGGTGAGTACTCTCTTTTGAAAAACATTCTTCTTTGCCTCATTCATCTTTATGAGTTCCTAATTAAGACTGGAATAGAAAATCAAATAACTATCTGAATGAAAATGCAAATTTTCAATTTCAGATTTTTTCTTTTGAGTTAGGGCTTTTTCAGAATATCTATCAGATATAGCTCAATGTCCAGCGTGGCTTTAGCCGGGGAAGTAGTTGTTTTCTGTTAGACATTCACAGAAAATAACTTCATTTCAATCGTGGATTTTTCAATTCACAGAAAAATCTTTCTATCAATATTCAATTGAGAATGCCCAAAGAGGTTATCTTGACGATGGAAGATAGTGACTGAAGTTTATCTTTCAGTCGCAGATGATTCCACATCTGATTTTATGAACATCCTGTTTATATTTTCAACAAATCAATCTATCATACCCCATGACAGGTTTTAATGTCAGAAAACACTAATTTCAAAGTGTCTCTCCGAAAGAAATGATTCTAACTTTTTCCATCTTTGCAAAGTGAGATTGCTTCTTGAAAATGTGTTTCCCATTTCTTCCGGTCTTCCTGATGATCGTGGAAGCGTGAAATAGATTTTCGTCGACAAAAATGTTTTGAAGACCTAGTGGATGCGATGTCTCTCCTGCGTCAATGTTACGAATGATTTCTGGTGAGTACTCTCTTTTGGAAAACATTCTTCTTTGCCTCATTCATCTTTATGAGTTCCTAATTAAGACTGGAAAAGAAAATCAAATAACTATCTGAATAAAAATGCAAATTTTCAATTTCAGATTTTTTCTTTTGAGTTAGGACTTTTTCAGAATATCTATCAGATATAGTTCAATGTCCAGCGTGGCTTTAGCCGGGGAAGTAGTTGTTTTCTGTTAGACATTCACAAAAAATAACTTCATTTTAATCGTGGATTTTTCAATTCACAGAAAAATCTTTCTATCAATATTCAATTGAGAATGTTTCCCTTTTCAACATGAATACCCCACAAGAGGTTATCTTGACGATGGAAGATAGTGACTAAAGTTTATCTTTCAGTCGCAGATGATTCCACATCTGATTTTATGAACATCCTGTTTATATTTTCAACAAATTAACAATTAGCTATTATCATATCAGAACAATTGATGTCCAACATAAAGGCAAAGAAGGTAGAAAAAATATTTGTGGGTAAAATTAACAACAATTGTTATATCTTAACAATTGGCTTTCCAGAGCAGAGCGAAAATATTCGTAATGATAATAATAATGAATTAAATAATTAACAAAACAACCCATCATTACAATTGGCTTCCAACGCGGAGCTAAAATAATTATCATATCAAATCATAACAACAATAAATCATCTTACAAATCCATTACAATATATATCATATATCTGCTGTACGAAAAATCCATTCAGTTTCCAGAATAAGAAAAGAAATATTGTTTTTATGTGCTAAACTTCACGTAGTTGTCTGACTCGCAATCAGGGGGGTACTAATAGCTGCTGGGTGACCGATCAGGTGGACACAAGCATCAGATTCTTGTCCATTGAATGTGTTCTCAGCAATATAACATGGAAAACAATATTGTCTGTGTCAGAATTTATTATAGGAGAATTCAACTTCTTGAAATTTGGAATTTTTCAATGCACTCCTCAACGCATGGTTGTTACAAATGAGTATAATCTCATCAAGAGATTATTGCTTAACATTAATTGAGCATACAAATCATCTTGTGCTGAGATTTCTCAATAACATCCAATACTGAAATTGAAAAATTATTTTATGACTCAAACAAAATTGATCTTTGTTCTATATGAAGAAAAGATAATTCATTCTGATTTTGAGCAGCCAAGACTATGCTTTACAAAAAATAAAAAAAATCAGAATTATACGAAAATGACTTCAATTTCAATGATATTCAAGAGAAAGTATATGAGAACTATGTTTGACCAATCGTCAAATACCTCTTCAGAAAGTTTTCTATAAAATGAAAGAATATTCCAAATTTCAAGGATTGAATATACACATATATATATATATATATATATATATATATATATATTTATATATATATATATATATATATATATATATATATATATATATATATATTTATTTATATGTGTAATCGCTTTACCTAAATCAAAAGCAAAATCTCAGATTGATGATAATTATCACCAAATAACGAACCATACCATAGATATATTCAAAGAATCATAAAATATATATATTATTCAACTATATCATATATTTTAAGATCGACGCCAAAAAAAATATGTCCAAATACAGTGTAAGTGAATGAATCTCAATGAAGCCTTGTCAGAAGAAGCAATCTAATCAGATAAGATTGAACACTGATATCTTAATTCAATCTGATATATCACATGCGACATTCATGATTCTACCTGGACTCATTAAAAAAATAAATAGTGTACGGCACTGTAATCGATTATCAGATTGACCTGAATAAATCCAATCACTGTTTCATGAACAACGTCGATAGATGTCTAGATATCAGTTATTCTTTGTGAAGAGCTATCTGACGCTCTCCTAAAACATATATTCCAAGATGGCTTATATCTTATTTGATCAAAAATATTTCCACATACCTTCTTACTTGATGTCCCACAATAACTCACTGATTTGAAATTACTTCCGCCGAAGGAAGGAAAATGCTCTCATTCATTTGTTAATTCAACATGAACAAATTTAATTTCATTGAATCATGGCTGACAAGTTTCAGAACACAAGTTTACAAGTTATCTCTATTACAGCTTGCTCGATAAAGGACGAGAATGGCATATTCATTCCTTTTAATATGATCGTGCTGTCAGAATGAATTGTCGCTCATCTTCTCAACTCCAATGACTATTCGCCGTTACCCACGGTTAGATGGCGCTAAGATTTTCTATAGGGATTCGTCAATTGAAGTGAATGAATGAATCTCTGAGCATATCAATAAGAAATGTAACAGATATATCGTTACACATTTTGAAGATAAACTGTGCTTCTTGGGAGGCATGACGTTAGTTGACGTAGTAATTTTTTCCTGTATTTCAATTTCTTGGGAAAAATGTGATTTTAAAGCTTTATATTGCGTTTCTTCACGTGTAAAAGTAGTCACTGTAACAATTTAAGCACACTTGCCTTCTTTAAGCGTCCTGATGGAACAAAAGTTAATACGTGTTTAATTAAACGTGACAAAAATGCGAGAAAGTCCTTCGCCTATATAATGCGAAGCAGCCTATCAGCAGAGTCAATCATCATGGCAAACCTGATCCTGACATTATTCAAATCGAACATCAAAAACGAAACAAAACATCACGATAGAACGTTGAAGTTCCTGATTCAATACCGATTTAATAATAATATGTCAGTCACGGCAGTGTGCGAGATCCTCACGGCACAAAAAACGTGACTGGCACGCCCCTAGTGGCAGATCTCTCTACCAAAAGATGGAAATTTGGTTCTACCGATCGTTTTTTCCACAATTAATGTATTGCGGAATGTAGTGAGTTCATCGATTGAAGAACGGTGAAAAGCGGGGACGAGCGGGAGAATATATGGAAAATTACTGCAGAATAATGAATATTTATTTATTTATTTATTTACACTGTTCTACAGAAAAAGATTTCCAATTACACAACAGGAATTAAGTAGAAAAAAAATGCACAATAATATTAACATTAGTAGAAACTTAAGACTGATACGCAGATTGATTTGTTGAAAATATGAACAGGATGTTCACAAAAAATAACTTCCTTTTTTATCGTGGATTTTTCAATTCACAGAAAAATCTTTTTATCAATATCCAATTGAGAATGTTTCCCTCTTCAACTGATACGCAATTTGCACAAAAAGGCTAACAATAGAAGAAAGCTTAAGTCTAATACAGGAATGTTACTGCTGAAAAAAAAAGTTCTTGATTTGTCTCACACTGCAATAGAATATATCAAGTTGATCACCAACTGAATTATAGTTGCTACACATATTATGAACAGGGGAGTTTTTATAAATATTTGTTCGTGGCGTGGTAGTGCAGAATTAGTCGGTGTATCGGGATGCCTGACGGAGAATTTAAAAGTTTATCTGCATTCACATCTAATTTCATTGTTGATTATTTTGTATAGCGTAATGACATCTGAACATTTTCTCCTTATGTCAAGACTGATAGAGCTGTGTCTCGACAGTAGGCTCTCATGTGACGTGCCAACTGGTGTATAAGTCTGATCTATTTTAAAACTCAAGTATTTGAGAAAGCGTCTTTGTATTGCCTCCAGTTTATAGATGTGCACTTGATAATAAGGGTTCCAGATAACCGATGCCTATTCAAACTTAGGTCTCACAGAAGCATAGTAAATATTTTTATATGAATCTATATGGTTAAAGTCACGGCCTACTCTCATTAGAAATCCATACATACGGTTCGCTGAGGCGGTTATATTGTCCACATGTTCTTTAAAAGACTCAAAATTAGATGGTCTGTCTAGAGAATGTCTATGTTATTGTCAAATATAACAGCTTCAGATCTCAATTTATACGACATTACGCAACATTTGGTGTGATAACTTATTACGATTGCACCATCGATTGGCTTGAATAAGATCTTCTGATAGTTTCCCACAATCAGTTATGTTAGTGATAGGAGAAAATTTTTTGAGATCATCAGCATACAGCAAGAAATATTGATTAATTATATCACCAATGTCATTGATGAAGATGTTAAACAACAGTGGACCGAGGTTAGATCCTTGCGGAATACCTGATGTGGCTAAGTATTCGTTGGACCTTAATCCATTCAACTGCACATACTGCGTGCGGTCGAACAGATATGATTTGAATAATGCAAGTAGCTTACTCGATAGGCCAACATTCAAGAGTTTTTGCAGTATTGAAGTATGGTCAAGTCTATCAAATGCCTTGGTCATATCCATGTAGATAACATCTGTTTGAGCTTTGTTATCATTATTTTTTGCTATATGCTGTGTAACAACGGTGAGATTTGATGTTACGAAAGCGTGCTGTTGGTCTAGAATAGAATTGTTGACGTGTTGATAAACGAATTCTTGCAACAATATTTCAAAGACCTTGAAGTTGCATATAATTGAAATCGGTCTCTAATTATTTTTTTCATTATGAATGTTATGAGATAAATATAGATAACCCGACATCACCACGGTGAACAAAGTTTACATAGCAACTAAGGTGGAGTCTGAGAACCTCATAGTGAATAATTATTATAAAAAAACTAAATTTAAAATTTTAGAGAAAAGTTGACGAATTAACATACTCTGAAGTGTATTAGATCATTAAAATAAAAAACGAGATATTAGAAAACTGTATTATATTCAACAAATACAAAATTCAAATTCATTAATTTTTCATGAATAGCAAAACAAATAATGTTTCAAGAATGTATGAAAATAGAGCAACCAAAAACAAATTATTCTTAAAAAAACATTCTGCAGATTTCAGTTAAACAACAAAAATTGGAATGAATCGCCTTTTCATCAACATAACCATTATACACAATATTTATGTCGGCATAATTTTCGCAATTACTTGTCACATAATCCAAACATATAAATAAGCCACACATTTTTCAACGGTATTTCGTATCCATATCTCTACTTCTTGGACACATTTGACATCGTCCTTTTTCTCCATTATGTCCTCGTGGTTGAGGTTCTACGGGTTGCCCAATAATATTACGTATCGTATTCCGTAAGGGCTTCGGTGAGTGCGGATAATTTTTCCTGGCTTCAATTGCAGATTTGACTAAAGCAAAACCTAGTTCTTCAAAAAAGGCGTATTTTTGGAGTAATCCTTGGTGTTATGAATAATTTGGCTGATAATCCCAGCTGTATCCAGGATAGTATAAAAAATTCTTAAAGGCCATCTCCTGCGGTTTCTAGCAAAAGAATATGAACCAGGCAATTCGTCAACGATATCTACACCGCCTGTGGTCAAGTTATAAAATCTTATTATTTCTAGAAGAATTTTTTGTTTCGTGGATCTATATATGGAATAGTCATAATGTAACGATGAAAGCAATATGACGTTTTTGTTTTTTGTAGGTACGTATGATAACAAAGTATTCTTTTTTTGAAAACCAAATATAAATGAGTCGATTTTCCTAATTTTCATATTTTCAAATTCCAGTGGAATTATCGCTTCACCCCTTTTTAACACTACCGACAACAGTGAGATTGTGATTTTCAATTATATTCTCAACTCTTGTTCTTACTCGGTTTGTACTACAGTGTTTGTACCATTTCGTCACTTCATCTCTACCTAAATAATAGTGTGTGCAAAGTGTTGCTCATCACCCTCTTGAATAAGATTTATAAAGTATATGTCTTCTTCAGAATCACTTATTTGAGAACTTATACCAACATGATAGAAGTCATCGTCTTCACTCTCTGACCCGCCTAAAATATCACGCTCATCGCTTTCAATCTCATTCAAGATTTTCAAAAGCTGCTGCTGCTCTTTTTCGTAGTCCTCCATGATTCTTGAAGATATATAATCATTTATACTAACTGAAAAGCGCATTTCATTTTTATAATCATACTTACGTTAAAAACTGAAAACAGTTACTCCATAATGTTGTCTGACAGACCCCCACAGCACTTTCAGGACGTCTAAAATTTCGAAACTCCACAGTACGACTAAATAGTTGGGCAGAATTTTAGATCGATGTTATTGAAAGAACTATAGTCAACCAAATATACGTCGAAGTAATTTTAGAAATAATTCAAGAAGCTTCAATTTGCGTGGGGTTTGTTAGACCCCATCAGGATGATGCCGGGATAAATATAGAAGGAACATCCTAACTCAGTTCATCCAACCATATATATATATATATATATATATATATATATATATATATATATATATATATATATAGATATATTCAGAATATATATATATATATATTCTGAGTCGAATGATAAATAACAGTTTTAGAGAGGTGGCCTGCTTTCAAATGGGTCACTCTGGATAAGTAGATAGAGCATCAATAGTTCTAGTTGAATGCCATAAATTCGAAATAAAAATGAAAATTTCACGGCTTTCTTCGAATTTTTTGAAGGTTGTAAATCCAAAAAGCATACTAGCGAATTTTTTCATTGACATTTGACGAAGCCACTGGATTTGTAATGCTTTCAAATGGGTGTGACCAAAATTTCACGATAAAATTATTTTTTTCAACAGAAATATAGCATAACTAAAATATTCATATCAATATCGATATAATTCAAATAGTTGTCATATAAATCACAATTTTGTAAATAATATGGTTCAAAATACTCCTTCAGAACATAACAACTCTATGTGGGATATGTAATGTCTCTTAGAACACTGCAGTTTGTTGTCAAAGAAGAGAAATGCACATCTTTACATCCAATAATATAATTACCAATATTAATAACATAAATGAACTACTACAAAAGAATTTATTGACATGGCAGTACCTACACATTAAATTTCGGACTGTTCAACCAAATCTCCATTTAATTCGATACATTTATCGTATCGTTTTCTAATGTTAACCATAACATTCGAATTGGTTTGGGGTGATATCACTGCAAGCCTGTCCTATTCTTTCACGCTGTTCTTCTTTGTCCGTTGGGCAAGTTTAGTAAACTTTTTCTTTAACGAAGCCCCATAAAAAAAATCCAATGGAGTCAAGTCAGGGGATCTGGGGGGAAACTCGATCAATACAATATTTCGCCCTATCCACCGATTAGGAAAATTTTCTCTCAACCAATATCTCACAATCCTGCTATTGTGGATGGAACAGCTATCTAATTGAAATATAAGATGAGCCTCTTCTACGAGTGGAAGTTCATACATGATTTGTCCCTATTTTATAGATATTTTCATGGGCGATGCTCTTCTGAAATATCAACAATCGTTCCTGCTTTGGCAGTCTCTTTGAGATTAACCCGTCAAGTTCAGTCATCACACCCCTTCGTGGTCACTTTGGAGACCTGCAGAACATCACTTTCCAAAGACTCGTTCATCCAACGAACAGCGACGCTTTGGAACTCATTGCCTAGGGAGGTGTTCCCCGAGGCATACAACCTTCAGAAATTTAAGAAGAACACCAACTCCTACCTTCTTTCCCTAGGTTCCCACGATGATCTCTGAACATTACAGGTTATCCTTTTTCGTGGGAACCAGAACATAAAAAAAAAAAAAATTACGTTGGAAAATTCGTTTTTAAAAAAATTCAAAACATTTTTATCATTCAAATTGCTTTAAAAAAAAAAGGGCCAATTATTTTGGTATGTGATATTCCACACCAAACATTTTTTTTTGTGAATATTATCTTCTGATATTTACTATCCAATGTGGATTTTTTTCCGTCCAGTACCTTGTATTCTGGGAATTAACTGTTCCATTGGTTGTGAATGTTGCCTCGTCACTGAACAAAATTTTTGTCAGAACAAAATTTTTAAATTCCTGTTATTAAGATATTCTCCTTGAGCGCAAAAACTATACTCTATCCTCTTTTCATTATCGCCTCCTTCTAAGATGTGAAGGAACTTTGGTTTGGAGGGCTTCATCTTATTATATTTCCTAAGATTTCCCCTTATGGTTTCACGAGGTGAGTTAATGTCCAAACTTGCAATTCTCACACTTGTTTTCGGATTATTATTAAAATAATTTCGAATTCGTTAAGAATTATTTTGTCTCTGTCTTTGTAAAATATTACTATTCTTCAGAATATGTTTACAAACAGCTCCATACTGATTGAAAATTTGGTTTATTCGGCCAACTGTAGCTCTGCTAATATTTCGACGCTCCGGATGCATGATATTGAAAATTCTACATACTTCCCTTTCGGATCTGTCGTTGTTACCACGAAGTCTTACTATTTCAATTTTCTCCTGCAAAGTCAAATTATCAGCCTTACTTCTTTATTAGTGTAGGTACTTGAGGAGTTATAAAAGTTGAGGTACTTGAGGAGTTAACACTGACAACTTTGTGTCTTTTCGTCTAATGTTCTGATGACTTGTCATCTCTATAGCAACTAAAGTTACAAAACCTCCTAATAAAAATTACATTTTTTAAATGTGGTATCCCAAGCATGTTTGAATGAAACCAAGATTGATATTTGGAATAACTGTCAACCACCAAAGAGGAACTGCGTGAAAGAATAAGACAGGCTCGCAAACCAAACCAATGATCGAATGTTGATCAAAATGGCTAGTTGATCGAAATGGTTAGTTAGCATTAGAAAATGGTAGAATAAATGTATCGATTTAAATCGGGATTTTGTTAGAAAGTACGAAAATTGATGTGTAGGCACTCTCATTCATTCCTTTGTTGTAGTTAATTTATGTTATCAATATTGGTTATTATTGATTATTGAATATTGATTACTATTTGATGTGAAGATGTACATTTAATTTCTTTGGAAAAAAACTGCAGTGTTCTGATGGACATAACTATCTCCTATACTATGGAGTTACGTTTGGAAGAAACATAATTTGACGCCATTCTGAATAACTGTTTACAAACTCGACTGCTAACGACCTGAAAGACCATTTTAAACGATATTTTTAACAAGATTGTGATTTATATAACGATAATTCGAAATATTTTGATAAAGTGATATGAATTTTACTTATGCCATATTTCTGTTGAAAAAAATAATTTCATAGTGACATTTTGGCCACACCCATTTGGAAGTATCACAGATCCAGTGGCGTCGTCAATTTCAATAAAAAAAATCGCCAGTATGTTTTTTGGATTTTTGACCTTGAAAAAAATACGAAGTAGGCCGTGAAATTTTTATTTTCATTTCAAATTCACGGCATTCAACTAGAACTCTTGATGATTTATCTACTGAAGAAAAAAACTTCTGAATTGGATAATAAATAAGAGCTTTAGATAGGTGGTCCGCTTTCAAATGGGTACTTTATATATATATATATATATATATATATATATATATATATATATATATATATATATATATATATATATATATATAGGATTCCCGTGGTTCATCGCTCCTTAATGTATCACTATTTCGATTTCTTATATTTTTTTTGTAGAAGGAACCATTTAAGACCAAAATAATTTTCATTCATACAGGGTGCTTCATTGATGCGTGGCTAACCAAAGTTGTTTTTTTTCAAATGAAATACCCGGTATATTTTCTTATATTTTGATCGGCTGTTCCATTGGCTGCCCAATGATTTTTTCAATTTTGAATTCCGTTGCGGCGTTGCCGAGTTATTCAAAAGGAATCTATTTTGTAGACTTCTTTTCTAAAAATTACCTATTTCACATTTCGAAAAATTTTGTTAAGATAATTGGGGAATCGATGGTCGATATGATGATGTTCATTGAGAATACTAAGAAGTTGGAATAAATTGTACAGAATGTTCGATACAACAACACAAACTTAGCCATATTCAAACATCGGTATTTTGATTTTTTCAAATGGAACACCCTGTATATTTTCATGTACCTTAGACAACCTGTTTCCGAGATATTCTGGTTCAGAGGAATAGTTCGAAATCAAAATCAACAATTCTATAGATTTTTTTTATCTACATGTTTGTTCATAGCAAATACTGATACTGTATGATGTTTCAATTATTTTTTTCCATCTTCAAAAGCATTCTTGGCAACTCATGAATAACTAGCATAGCAAAAGAAATTTTCAAATGTAACATTTTTTTTCTAGTTTAGTTATCCATAACTACCGCTGAAAAAATGACTATCGGAATTTGTAAATAGAGGTAACTGTCAAACTACAATCTTGTTGTAATAAAAATTATTGTGGCATTATGAATTATCGTTTAGAAGACATGGTTAAAATGGTGTATGCTTTGGGAAAAAGGGATGGCAATTGCTTACTGGCATCTAGATTATACGAACAAAAGTTTGAACGTGCTTGTCCTGTAACGAATGATGAAAATACTCTTGATATTGCATTGCATATAACCGAGAATCCCCATGTGAGTACACGTATTTTGAGTAGGGAATATCTCAATGTAGTGTTCTCGGATGGTGAGAAAATGCAATTACCATCCATATCATATGCAGTTAATGCAGGAACTGACTGAAAGTGATTTTCCAAAGCGAATGCGGTTTTGCCAATGGGGTGTAGATAAAATAACCAAGAACCTGATTTTTTTGAGTATGTTCTGTTTTCGGACGAAGCCACGTTTCACAACAATGGCCATGTGAATCGTTATAATATGCACTATTATGCAACTGGACATCCTCATTTTGTTAGATATGTCAATCACCAACAACGTTGGTCACTAAATGTTTGGGGAGGTATCATTGGACGGCGTGTAATTAGGCCCTTTTTCCAACGGTCTTCCGAATGGAAGAAAATATCTAAGATTTCTGCGAAGTCAGTTATCAAATTTATATCAGATGATATTCGATTGGCAATAAGGCTGAGAATGTGGCTACAAGATGGCGCGCCGGCACATTACTACACTGATGTTTGAGAATACATTGATAATGAATTTCGTGAAAGATGGATAGGTAGTTCAGTGACCTCCAAGGTCACCGGACCTTACAGAAATAGATTTTTTTCTATGGGGATACATTAAATGGGTTGTCTATCAAACTCCGCCCACAACTCCTGAAAATATGAAAGCAAGAATTCGTAATGCTTTCAGGGAAATATCTGAGGACGTGCTGGCACATGTGGATACTAATTTTCGAAACAAATTGAGAGTGTGTATTGGTGAAAATGGCAGGCACATTGAACATTTGCTGCATTAATTATTGTTATTTTCTGTTAGATTCGAATAAATATGATTTTAGGATTTTAATTTTCTGTGGAAAAATATACATCTTTCGGATGTAGAATATTTCGGAAACGAGTTATTTTAGGTACATGACATGAAGAATAAAAAGTGTAGAGTTATTGAAAAGGAGTTCATTTGAATGAAACTATACAGGGTGTTCCATTTGAGAAAAACAAAATACCGATGCTAGAAAATGGCTAAGTTTGTGTTGTTGTATCGTACATTCTATACAATTTATTCCAAATAATTGGTATTCTCAATGAACATCATCATATCGACCAACGATTTCCCAACTATCTCTACTAAATATTTCGAAATGTGAAATAGGTAACTTTTCGAAAAAAAAATTACAGAATAGATTTCTTTTAAATAACTCGGCAACGCCACAACAGAATTGAAAAAATCGTTGAGCAGCCAATGGAACAGCCAATCGGAATACATGAAAATATACCGGGTATTTCATTTGAAAAAGAACAACTTTGGTTAGCCACGCATCAATGATGCACCCTGTATGAATAAAAATTATTCTGGAAGGTGGTTTTAGATGGTCCCTTTGACAAAAAAATATAAGAAATCGTTATAGTCATACATTAAGGAGCAATGAACCACCAGAATCATATTGACTCACCCTGTATATATGTATATTTATATATATATATATATATATATATATATATATATATATATATATATATATATATAATATATATATATTATATAAAAAAAAATATTATATTTTATTTATAATATATATATATATATTTGTAGAAGATAACTGTAGATTTTGCTAAGATTTTCGATATCTGTTTTTTGTTCATATTTTGATTGGATTTAATAATTTCAATCATTTCAAGAAATAATCTTTTAGAGAAATTTTTTTCTGAATGTAAAACTTGTGCTTCCTCGAATGATATTTTATGGCCTGTTTCAATAGCATGTTGAGCTAATGCACATGACTTCTTGTTGAGTCTTATATCACTTCTGTGAGAGATAATACGATTATTTAAAGTTCTTGAACTTGTACCAATATAGTTCAAATCACAGTTGTTACATGGTATGCTTTATATCACATTTGATTTTTTTTAAATCTGTGTGGATTTTTTAAACCCTCGTATTTGAATTTCCAATAGTCTTGATTTTTTTTTGTGAGATTTTTATGTTACTTTCATTCTTGAATAATTTAATTATATTTGATGATAGAATTCTATATTAGGAATTGAAAAATAAATTATCCTTTCGTTATTATTTTCTGAATTTTGATTATTTGTGTCATCTATTAATTTGTCTATCAGAGTTGGTATTGAAAATAATTGTATCAAGAAGTTTTTGGGGTAAGAATTATCTAGTAAAATATTTCTAAGAATTTTAAAATTTTGTTATTCAATGAAGGATGAACCAACATCTGGATTCTTTTTTCATGCAAAGAATCAAATTTATTTTCATTCTTTTGAGTGGAAGGAATGATAGTTTATGTATCTTTCAGAGTTTGTTGGTTTTATATACCAATCTGTGATTAGTGAATTGTTTTCTCTACGAATTATTCTAGTATCTAAAAATGGAATACTTTTATGTTTTTCTAATTCAATTGTGAATTGTAAATTATTATTGTAGTTATTTACTTTTCTTAAAATTTCATCGGATTTATCCATTGGTATTGCACAAATAATATCATCTACAATTTTTTTTAAAAATGGAACTTTAAAGGTCAATTGTGGTAAATTTTCTTCGAAAAGGTCATCCATTACATACGAAGCAATGATTGGTGAGATGGTAGCTCCCATAGGTGTTCCAAGATTTGTTTGTAGCAATTTCCTTCGAACGAAAAGAAACTAGATTTGAATATGAATTGAATGATTTCTAAAAAATTTTGTTTGTGAAATATTACAGTGTTCTTCTATTTCACTCCATCTTTTAGTTATACTTTTCAAAACTAATTCTATCGGTATGTTACTGAATAAGGAAACAACATCTAGGCTTATCAAGACATAGCTTTGTGGAAGTTGTTTTCGTTGATGAATTAAGAAACTCTGAAAGAATCTTTAACATAAAACTTATTTTCAAAGTCATATGCATCTGTAAGGATGTCTTGAATAATTTAGATATTTTGCTATTGGGTGCATCAATAGATGAAATGATAGGTCTGAGTTTCATGATTGGTTTATGAATTTTGGGTAAACCATGTATTTTGGTGATACAGAACTGTATATCATACATTTTTTTGCTTCTTCTTCAGTGATCATTTTTATTTTTTTATTCTGAAATAAATTTTGCTTTTGTTCAATGGTTGAGGTAGGATCTCTATTTAATTTGGTGTAAGAGTTTTCGTCATCAGGATATCATGAGATTTTTATATATTCAGTTTTTCTAAAATGACTGGTTACATTACCTTTTATCTGATTTTGTTAAAATAAGATTAGGATGGTAGAAATTTTTGGTTTTTTTTAAAGAGAATTGAGTGTTGTTTCATTTTTGAGGTTTTTGAAAAAGTTAGTAACCATATTTATTATTTTTGTGAAATATCTTTTCTCTAATTGAATCCACTTATTAGTATCGATATCAGACAAAGTTTTGAAATCATCGTCCTCGCAGTAGGAGGTAAAACTGAATTTGAATTCAAAGCAAGAAAATGCAATATCATGGTATAATTATATCAGTAAAAATTTTGAGCCAAGTGCTCTTTGTTTTAATATCATTCCTGAAAGAAATTTTTAGTTATCTTGTTGATATTTTTTAATTTTTAAATTTGCCCGTGGAAAAACTTATTCTTTGAAATTTTCGGTATTAGGTGTTTGTTTGGGAGGGAGAAAGTTTGAAAAATATATTTTTGATGATTATGGTGTTATTTTATTTCTAAATTTACATTTTCGGGGTTTAAATTTTTTATTAATGAAAGGAATTTCGTGTCTTTAAATTATTTTTGTTTTGAATGTCCTTTGATAAATT
Source organism: Gonioctena quinquepunctata (assembly GCA_018342105.1). Classification (NCBI taxonomy): domain Eukaryota; kingdom Metazoa; phylum Arthropoda; class Insecta; order Coleoptera; family Chrysomelidae; genus Gonioctena; species Gonioctena quinquepunctata. The sequence goes on along the minus strand of JAFIRS010003889.1, from coordinate 53,188 downwards.
TCCAAAATGGAAGGCTAACAATTTTTCTCCCTTCTAAAAAATTTCCTTTTCGGGTTTCGGAGGCCCATTTTCTTTTTTTGGGTTGGGAGGGAAGGAGAATGTCTTCAAAAAAAGGTGACGAAAATTTAGAAAAAAGGGGACTGTTTGGTATGAACGTAATAAGGGATTCAGCGACGTTGGAACTAAAAAAAACCCCCTTTAAAAATTGGACCGTTTCTTTTTTGAAATTTTTGGGTCAAAAATAAAAATGATTTTAAAAAAAAAATGAAGAATCCAAATCCAGTATTATTTGAAAAAAGTTTTTTAAAAGGGTTTTTTTTAGTTTTCAAATTTTCCCCCGAAAAAAAAAACTTCCCCTTTGAAAGTGATTTTTTCCTTTTTAAAAGTAACTCGATAAAAATGTTAAAGTTTAATAAAAGATGGAAAAAAAAAAACCTTTTTTTTTCCAAAAAATTTTTAAAAACCAATTTTTAAAATTTTTTTTCCTTCAAAAGGGAATTACAAAAAATTTTGGAACCCCCGGGGTCCACCCCCTCTTGCTTCGGGATTTTTGGAAAAAACCCCCTGTTTTGCCCCTTTAAAAAAAAATTGTTGTTTTTTTTAAACCAATGGATAAAGAATTTTTTGGGAGGCCTCAAAAAATTTACCACAATTAATTAGAAAAAAAAGATTCCTTTTTAGTTTAAAACCCCTGAAGAAAACTTTTTCCGTTTTTAAAAAACCCAACAAATTGAAAAAAACCATTTCAAAAATAAAAAGTTTTTGCATGAAAAAATAAGTTGGTTTTACCTTCTTGAAAAAAAAAATTTTTTTAAATTTTTTTTTATAAAATTTTTCCCAAAAAAATTTTTTTTAATAAAATTTTCCCCAACCGAAAAAAAATTTTAAAATTCAAAATAATAAAATTTTCAGAAAAAAAAAAGGAAAATTTTTTTTCCCCTTTAAATAAAATTTATAAAAAATAAAAAATTATTCAAGAATGAAAAACCCAAAAAAAAATATCAAATTTGGAATTTAAATAGGTTAAAAAAAAACCGATTTAAAAAAACCCCCAACCCCGCCTTTGTTTTAGTCGCTTTGGGGACCCGTTGTTTTTTTTTCCTTTGTTCTTTTTTCCCCCCCGGGTTTGAAAACCCAAAAAGCGGTTTTTTTTCCCCTTTGGGGCTTTCCTTAAAATTCTTCTCTTTTTTAAAAAAGCCCTTATAAATTCCTTTCATATTTATATTTTGCCGGAAAACCTAGGTAACGCCTTGGGGGGTTGGGTTTTTGGCCCGGAATTATTGTGACAAACCAAAATGAGGGGTTGGTTTTTGTTTTCGGGGATTTGTCTTTCCAATTTGTTCATTTTGCCCTCCACGAGGGGTGGGGCCGAGCGAAACATTCATTAACACTACTCTCTGATATATATATATATATATATATATATATATATATATATAATATATATAAAAAGGTTAAGTGGGAGGGGACTGTTAAAATAGAGGGAGAATTTTCAAAACCCCCTCAGAGAGTGTTAATCAGACAGGGTTTCGGGCCCTCGGCCCCTCATCAGAAGGGAGAAGGCAAATAAACAACACTTGGAGAAGACGAAAATAAAACGGAGTCAACAAACAGACGCCAAACCCCGCTCATTTTGTGGTTTCCCAGTCAGCAGACCCTGAATTCCAGGGCAACCCAACGTCACACGGAGGCAGCTATAGCTCCGCGTGACATCCGAGTCCAGAAATAAATAAAGAGAGTTATAGTAAGGACCATTATAAACAAAATGAAGGAATTTAATGGACATACCCCCTCAGGGGTAGTGTTTAACCAGATACGTGTTTCGGGCTCTGGCCCCTCATCAGTACGGGTGGAGAAGTGCAAAGATAAAAACACTTGGTAAAAAACGGAAAAAACCAACACAACAAACTGACTGACTGACTGAAACCACAAATGAGGGGGTTGGCGTTTCTTCAAATCTGGTGGTATCTTTAACCCTATTTAAATTTCCAATAGTCTTGAATTTTTTTTTTTGGTTTTTTATGTTACTGTTTTTTTAAAACCTAATTATATTTGATGATAGAATTCCTATTAAGGAATTGAAGAATAAATTTCCTTTCATTGTTATTTTTTTTAACTTTGAGGCAAAACATTATTAATTGGTTTTATCAGAGTTGGTATTAAAATAAGTACAAGAAGTTTTTGGGGTAAGAATTATCTAGTAAAATATTTTGAGAATTTTAAAATTTTTGCCCAAAAGGAAACCAACCCTCCCCGATTTTTTTCAAAAAAATCAAATTTATTTTTTTTTGAGTGGAAGCAAATAGTTTTGGGATCTTTCAGATTTGTTGGTTTTATTCCAATTGGATTAGTGAATTTTTTCTCTACGAATTATTCTAGTATCTAAAAAATGGAATACTTTTATTTTTTTTTAATTGAATCGGAATTGTAAATTTTATTGAAAATTTACTTTTCAAAATTTAAAGGATTTATCCATTGGTATGGACAAAATCTCCACAATTTTTTTTTTAAAAAACCAAAGGTCAATTTGGTAATATTTTTTTTCGAAAAGGTCATCCATTACATAAGAAGAATGATTGGTGAGATAAATTCCATAGGTGTTCCAAGAATTTGTTTGTTGGGAATTTTTCAAGGAAAAGAAACTGATTTGAATATGAATTGAAATTTCTAAAAATTTTGTTTGTGAAAATTACAGTGTTCTTCTATTTTACTCCATCTTTTAGTTATACTTTTTAACACTATTTCCTATCGGTATGTTTACCGAATAAAGGAAACAAAATCTAGGCTTACCCAAGACATAGCTTTGTGGAAGTTGTTTTTCGTTGATGAATTTAGAAAACTCGAAAGAATCTTTAACATAAAACTTATTTTCAAAGTCATCATCCACTGAGATTACTGTAAGTACTTCCTTCATTTTAGGTATTTTTTTTCAGAATGTCATTTACATATTTTAGGACCCTGAAGAAGTTTCAAAATTGAAACGAAAGCTCGGTCCATCGTATTAAAAGGAAATTCAACAACTTGTCTGGACTGAAGACCCGGGTTTTTCCCCACTGTTCATACCCAATTTTCAGTCGTTATTTCTAAATTTATCGATCTACCATGGGGTTTTAAGGGAAAACATTAATCACGTACGGCCAAAATTTCAAAAAAATGAAGGAATGTGGTGAACATCAAAAAGAAACCCGGCCGCTTACAGAAAAAAAGAAGAATATTCTTACTAGAATGTAGGCAATGGTGTTATACCTTCACACATTTTGGATAATATCAAAGATTTGAACATTCAAATTGACACAAATAATGTTAAGAGTTTACACGAAATTCATACATTCAATGAAAAATTAACCAAGAAAATGTTAAATTTAGAAATCAAAATAACACATAATGACCTCAAATCATCAGAAATATACTTTTCTAAACTTTCTAACTTCCTCATAACAAAACTACCTAATGATATCTGGATAAATTATACATAAAGACAAACGATTTCCTACAATAAAATATTCAAAGATTTAAAAATTAAAAATATCAACAAGATAAATAGACTAAAATTTTCTTTCCAGAATGATATTAAAACAAAGAGCACTTGGCTCAAAAATTTTACTGATATAATTATACCAAATGATATTGAACATTTTCTTGCTTTGGAATTCAAATTCAGTTTACCTCCTACTACAAGAGACGTATCGATTTCAAAACTTTTGTCTGATATCGAATCACTAATAAGTGGATTCAATTATGAGAAAAAAGATATTTTCAGAGCAAAAATAATAAATATGGTTACTAACTTTTTTCAAAAACCTCAAAAAAATGAAACAACACTCAATTCTCTTTATAAAAAAACCAAAGAATTTCTACCATCCTAATCTTATTTTAACAAAATCAGATAGAGGTAATGTAACCGTCATTTTAGAAAAAACTGAATATATAAAAAAATCTCATGATATCCTTGATGACGAAAACTCTTACACCAAATTAAATAGAGATCCTACCTCAACCATTGAACAAAAAGCAATTAAATTTATTTCAGAATAAAAAAAATAAAAAATGATCACTGAAGAAGAAGCAAAAAAAAATGTATGATATACAGTTCTGTATCACCAAAATACTATGGTTTACCCAAAATTCATAAACCAATCATGAAACTCAGACCTATCATTTCATCTATTGATGCACCCAATAGCAAAATATCTAAATTATTCACAGACATCCTTACAGATGCATATGACTTTGAAAATAAGTTTTATGTTAAAGATTCTTTCGAGTTTTCTTAATTCATCAACGAAAAACAACTTCCACAAAGCTATGTCTTGATAAGCCTAGATGTTGTTTCCTTATTCAGTAACATACCGATAGAATTAGTTTTGAAAAGTATAACTAAAAGATGGAGTGAAATAGAAGAACACTGTAATATTTCACAAACAAAATTTTTAGAAATCATTCAATTCATATTCAAATCTAGTTTCTTTTCGTTCGAAGGAAATTGCTACAAACAAATTCTTGGAACACCTATGGGAGCTACCATCTCACCAATCATTGCTTCGTATGTAATGGATGACCTTTTCGAAGAAAATTTACCACAATTGACCTTTAAAGTTCCATTTTTAAAAAAAATTGTAGATGATATTATTTGTGCAATACCAATGGATAAATCCGATGAAATTTTAAGAAAAGTAAATAACTACAATAATAATTTACAATTCACAATTGAATTAGAAAAACATAAAAGTATTCCATTTTTAGATACTAGAATAATTCGTAGAGAAAACAATTCACTAATCACAGATTGGTATATAAAACCAACAAACTCTGAAAGATACATAAACTATCATTCCTTCCACTCAAAAAGAATGAAAATAAATTTGATTCTTTGCATGAAAGAAAGAATCCAGATGTTGGTTCATCCTTCATTGAATAACAAAAATTTTAAAATTCTCAGAAATATTTTACTAGATAATTCTTACCCCAAAAAACTTCTTAATACAATTATTTTCAATACCAACTCTGATAGACAAATTAATAATGATGACACAAATAATCAAAATTCAGAAAATAATAACGAAAGGATAATTTATTTTTCAATTCCTAATATAGGAATTCTATCATCAAATATAATTAAATTATTCAAGAATGAAAGTAACATAAAAATCTCACAAAAAAATATCAAGACTATTGGAAATTCAAATACGAGGTTAAAAGATCCCACACCAGATTTAAAGAAATCAAATGTTGTCTACAGCATACCATGTAACAACTGTGATTTGAACTATATTGGTACAAGTTCAAGAACTTTAAATAATCGTATTATCTCTCACAGAAGTGATATAAGACTCAACAAGAAGTCATGTGCATTAGCTCAACATGCTATTGAAACAGGCCATAAAATATCATTCGAGGAAGCACAAGTTTTACATTCAGAAAAAAATTTCTCTAAAAGATTATTTCTTGAAATGATTGAAATTAATAAATCCAATCAAAATATGAACAAAAAAACAGATATCGAAAAATCTTAGCAAAATCTACAGTTATCTTCTACAAATGGATTAAAACTGATGATTCTCAAAGAATATAATATAAACATCAGCACACCCACTACATATTTTATATTTTTCTGACGATTAATCATAGGTTGTCATTTCAAATCCTCCAATGTCACTCGAAGCGTCAAAGATATAACACCATTCCGACAAATTTTTACATATTTTACGTTTTTTCTTTAAAGTTAATGTTCATTTATCATCCACTCAGATTACTGTAAGTACTTCCTTCATTTTAAGTATTTTTTTTCACAATAATGTCATTTACATATTTTAGGACCCTGAAAAAGTTTCAAAATTGAAACGAAAGCTCGGTCCATCGTATTAAAGAGTTTTTCATAGTTCAACACTTGTGCTGACTGAAGATCCCCGTTATTCCCCACTGTTCATACCAATTTTCAGTCGTTACTTCTAAATTTATATATATATATATATATATATGTATATATATATATTTATATATATATATATATATACATATATGTGGTTGCACAACCACTAACAATTGATAGTATATCAAACAATATATATCACCTACCAAAACTTTGCTGTTTTATGGTTCCCGAATTTGACGAAAAAACTGTTAGCTTGGATATGAAACCAGTATTACTGGTATTTGTGATGGGACTGGTGCTAAACGGAAACCCGTAATCAATTAAAATAAATACAACCCTTCGAACCAAAGTTCATAATAGTTACTTGGAGAGGGGGATATTTCAAAGTACGAATGGGTTTCCCTTTTCGGTCTCAAGAAAAAGTTTTCCTCGGTGTTTTAAACAACAAAGTGTTTCTTCTTGGAAAAAAAATTAGTACACAAAGATACTTGCAATTTTTGAATGAAAGAATAAACCTATGGTTCCAATGCGATGGATATCTTATTGAATAAATTGTCGTTGGAATTATTTCGTGACAGGGTAATAGGACACAATACGGAACAACCCTGGCTACCTATATCACTAGACCGAGACTAGACCTATATTGTTTCTTTTGGATTCTTTGAAGAAGAGAGTCGACAAGCACAGACCATTCCTGGGAAAAGTAATTCGATAGTGTGTATCAAATATTATTACGGAGTTTTCAAAAAAAACCTGTCGTCGAAGTAATTATACTTCCACTACCATGAATCTTTTCATAGCTTACTTCTCAACTTTCGCGCAGCTCATTATAAAGTTTCTATAAGTGGTTTATCTGGGAATTCTGTGTTACATTCTGATTAAACAAAAATGAACCTGAAATTGACATCAACGTTGAGTTGTAGTTACAGAGAAGTTTGAAAAACTAAATAAGCAAGAACTGGAGGTATATGAATTGGCAAATGGATTTGAGAATTATGGTTTATGGCATTTTGAACCGACATGCATTCGGTACCTACTGTGATAAATAAATAATGCCAATTTTGCTTTAATTCGCTTCGAAATGTTAAAACTATAGCAACTTTGCATTTCATTAGCATATTTGTATTTTTTTTCGTTATGATGTTTTTACGGGTAGGTATTTTCGGATTTCAAGATATTCGACGTAAGGTTAAGAAAACAAAGAAAAAAAATGGGTCTGAATTTGATAGTGGATAGAAAACTGAAATAGACAAAACTGTTGTCTTGAACATATTCCAGTATTTTTTTTGAAAATATGCCACTTTTGACAGATATAGCTGAATAATTTTAAATTTGTCAATGTCATTTTGTGTTATTTTCGAAGCCAACATTCTTCATGAAAACACTCAATTTGCATGAACAAATAAAAAAACACTACTAATGCGGATTTCAACGGTATTCATATACAAGGTGTAATTTAACCTCTTGCACATCCATAAATGACGAGTGAATACTGCCATTTTATAACAAATTACAGTGGTTAAAAATATAAAAAAAAATTGAAACATGTTTTGTTCTTTGTCAAATTAAAAAAAAATTGGCAATTACCGAATGCAATAAACATTCAACTCGACTTTTGAATAATGTAGAATTTTAAACTTGAGGATGCTTTTTTTCCTTAATTTGATAATTTGTCCTCTATGCCACACAATTCCCCCTTTTTCGTTGACCTGATTGTTTGGTGAATGTACACATTGCAGGCCGTCTGAGATAGAAATTCAATTTCAAAGTGAAAAAAACAACTAACCTTGTTATATCCAAACTGCTGATAAAGTCAGAACTAGTTGACTTCATACGCTGCTTTGAGGCACTTATCATAATAATCACAGTCACTTGTAAGAAACAAACGACACAAACAGTAATGAAAAGACAAAAGCATTCGCAATTTAATATTGTTTTTAAAATAATTTCGCGACCATTGTAGTGATTCAGAACACGTGAACTGAACAATGTTGCTAAGCAAGATTTTCGCATGCACGATTTACAAAGCTGTCTACGAACGAAACTTTGTCTGATTCTACTAGTGTTTTCTGATTGGCTGGTGAATGAAAGATCTAAATTAACAACTAATCAGAAAACTGTACGCGATGTGCACGAGAATTTATTTGAACCTAATTGTCTGTCATTTAAAAAATTGGCATTTTTATCAAAAAATTATTTATATTATATTAATATTTCTAGTACAAAAACGCCCGCACAGTGATTGGTGATGCCAGAATCCAATCAGACTGGAACTACTTCATTCATAAATGCTACGAGTGATTCATCTTGTCTTCTTCTCTTCAAAATATACACGGAATAGCTCGGTGTTCAGTTTTGAGAGCCAGCAAAAGACAATAGTGTCAAAATTAATTCTCCTGCACATCGCGTACTATTTTCTGATCAGTTGCTAATTAGAATATTTCTTTCACCAGCCAATCAGAAAACAGTAGACGAATCTAACAAACTTCCGTTCGGAGACAGCTCTGTACACCGTGCATGCGAGAATCCTGCTTGGCAACAGTGTTCAATTCACGTGTTTTGAATGTCTGAATCACTACAATGGTCGTGATATTATTTTTCAAAACAATATTCAATTACGAATGTTTCCCTTTTCAATACTGTTTTTGTCATTTGTTTCTTACAATTTAAAGTGCCTCAAAGAGTATGAAGTCAACTAGTTCTGACTTTATCACCACTTTGAATATAACAAAGCTAGTTGTTTTCTCCACTTTGGAATTGGATATCTATCTCAGGCAGCATGCAATGTATATATTTACCACACAATCAGTTCAACATTCTACATTATTCAAATGTCAGGTTTAATGTTTATTGCAGTAGGCAATTGCTAAAGTTTTCCTCTGAGTAGGTCACCTGATAGTTGGTGATTGACTGATTCACTGACATTCGATCAAGGACAGACCAAACCTGAAGAGCTGAAATTTCAATAGCGCATTTGTATGATAACATAGATAACCACTAAGATATTCCATCCCTAAAGTGTTGAAAAGAGGTGTGGGGTGAGAAAGGGGGCTAAAGTTTGTATGAAAGTACCTTTAGTTTTAAAGTTGGTGTCAGGAAAATTTGTATTTGAGCTTTTCATTTCAAATAAAGAAACAAATGTCTCAGGGTTTTTGAAAATTCAACCCTAAAGGGGTTGGGGGATAAAAATTGTCTTTAGGATCTTTGTTAAAAATGAAGAAATACGAGTTTGAATGTTTTTGGAAATTCAACTCCTAAAGAGGTGAAATGGGGATTGAAAGTCAGTGTGGGGGTTCCGTTCGTTTTTAATTTGGTGTCATAAAAATGTGAATTTGAGATCTTTGTTACAAATGAAGTAATACATTTTCTCAGTGATTTTAGAAATCCAACCCCTAAAGGGGTTGAATAACTATTGAAGTTAGGGTCATGAAAATTTGTATTTGAGGTCTTTTTTACAAATGAGGAAATATATGTCTCAGTGCATTCATAAATTCAACCCCTAAAGGGAAGAACTGGGGGTGAAAGTTTGTATGGAGGTTCCGTTAGTTTTCAAGTTGGTAAGGGTAATAAACAGTGGTGTTTCAACTCTCTACTTCGAATAAAGAAATCATGTTTAACCTTATTTGAAAATAACGTCTCCAAAGGGGTGAAAAGAGTTTGGTGAATTAGTTATAGTTGTCACTTTCGCTGTCAAATCAATTTTGACATTTCATCTGAAGGTGTACTGCTACACTGAGTTATCTATTACCTATGAAACAGTCTGGTTCACATTCATCGCAATACTCAGTTTGTTTGTTTTTCTTAAACTCGAAACGCTTCGAGGTAACTCAAAAAAATTTACATTTCCGATATTCAATCAAGACTGCTTACTGAAACAATCGATGTATAGTGGTTCGAATATTGATTGGAAAACAAATTTGTTTTTAACCGACGAAACCAAAAAATAGGAGGTTCTCTATTCGACGCGTATATTTTTTTTATGTATGATCACGCACAACTTTTCACAGAGCGGTTCGATTCCGATGATTCTTCTTTCATTGGATAGGGTGGACTTCGAAGTTGGTCCCATTCCAATTTGTACAACAAAATCCATCTCTAAGGGTAGCAAAATGAAATATATTGATCGTTCATCCTCTGAATTCTGGGCCGTTAACCGATTCTATCAGGCATAACTTTGTAGTAGGTTTCCCGATTTGGATGATTTTTTTTTTATTAGAAAGGGTATACCTCAAAGTTGATTATATTCCAATTTGGAGTGGAATGATCCACCCCTATGGGTAGAAAAATAGGGGATGATTGATTTTTCACTTGTGAACTTTGGCACACATATGTAGTTGACATTGACAGACCCTCCTTCATACGTCAAAATGATTACATTCTATGAAAGGATGGAATTATATACAAAGTGATGGAATCAACTAACCAGACCTTTCAAAATTAATTTATATTATATAACAATGAAAAGTTAGAATAGAAAATCATATTATTTAATAGTCAATAGTTGAAGTAAGCTAGGTAAGTAAGTATTTTGAAAGTAATCAAAAATTAAGTTGGTAGTAATTAGTAGATTTCAGCAACAAAAATTTGAAAAAATAAAAACTTTTTAACATAAAATTACACCGACGAAAAGATCAACTGAAAAGCAAAAAATAAACCTTCTTAGTCTAAATGATAATTGAGCTCCTAAACTAATGTTAGTAACTGATTTTGAGTCGGCGCCAAACAAACTAGCAATTGAATTAGGTAAAGCGTAAAATGATGGCAGCGAGTTGCACGGCTGCGTTCGGATTACTTCTTTCAAAGTAATATCAAGATCTTTGATAATTGTTTGTTTGGCGCCGACTCAAAATCAGTTACTCACATTAGTTCAGGAGCTCAATTATCATTTAGACTAAGGAAATTTATTTTTTGCTTTCCAGTTGATTTTTCCGTCGGTTTAATTTTTTGTTAAAATTTTTTTATAGCTGATACTTTCGACCAATATTGATTCCATCTCGAATTAAATCATGCAAAGTCACATGAAATGAGATTTCCAGACGCGAAATGAATCAAGTAATAAAATCAATTCAGGGTGGTTGGTTGAAGGCTAACGAACGAGAGACCAGACTTTCCTTTGGGGTATTGCTTAACATTGAAACCTGCAGAAGTCTGTTGTATTGCTATCATCAGAGGTTTCTGTTGTGTAGGCCTGTGCCCATTAAGAGGGTACAATTGCCTATCCACTGAGAATTTCGGATTCATGTCTATTTTTGGTTTATGTTGTTTGTTGTGAGAGACTTTTCCTTCCTTCCTTCCCACACGGTTTGAATTCTTCTGTTTCTCTGGGCATTTTTATGATTTTCTCAGGTCGCAACGGTTGGAAAGCCAGTTCTGTTTGGGTTGAGAACATCAGACGTTAGCGTTCTACTTAGGTGCCCCACCATTAATTTGGTCCAATTTATAAGAAGTTCACTTCTTGTATTTCTTGTCCACTGTTTTCAGATTTCCATATCGGTTCTAACTGATTGTGTGCCGGCCCAGTGTGATAGACGCTAGTCCAGCTTGCTGGTCTGTTTTTTTATTGCCTTGTATGCTAAGTGTGATCTTTTTGTATTGGGCCAGTTCACCAATGCTTTGAAGGCATTCTCAAACTATTATTGAATCTTATTGTTACACTCGAGCAGTTATGAAGAGTGTTAATATGTTTTAATGTATACTCATTATTCAGATTCATCTGTATTAACTCCTCATGGCTTGTTTCTTGACTAGGAATGCACTTAGCCTACCACTCACTTACTTCAGCTGTTTTTGAAATATTTCTCAGTATGTGTTGAATTCAGAAATGTTGGCTTCATAAGTGATTTTGCAATAACGTGTTGGGTGGACGGTTCATAATAATTTTTATAGCCGCGGCTGATAATACACAGACAAGCAAGACTTTTTTGCCTGTCTCTGGTTTGCTTTTGGCCACCACAGAAGATTTTATGATCGCAGTGTGAAGTCAATGAAAAAATTATGATTTGAGACGCTATATATTGCCAAAAGCTCTCCTGCAAGCTATGAGGGATGATTAGCTTTGTGCAATTGCATATTGCATTGGTTCCAGGTTGATTTCTTATCTGAGATCAGCACTAAGTATCTGAATTGATCTCCAACTTGTGATGTTTCGCCGAAGGATGTAGGTAGTTCAATTTCATCTAGATTCGATCTGTATTTGGATGGAATTGGTGTGGTTTTGTTCAGGTTGCCCTTCAGACTGTTCATATAACAATGTCTCCAATAATTTTGCATGAGCCAAGAATTTGTTTCATCCTTATATCCTTGATTGTTCATAGCAGTTCATCCACTACCATATCCCACATGAGGAAGTGTCTCGCCCTGTGAGGCTCCTTTTTCCGCATGGTGCCTTCAAACACCTATCAGATTGGAAGCATTGAGAGTATTAGTCTGCAAGAGTATCCACCTGGCCGTGTTTCTTATCAAAGTCTCCTTCGATATCTGGAGAGGTGCAAAATGTTATTTATTTCTCTAACCTTGACACTAGTCTATATGAAGCCGTCTCGCACATTTCTTCTGTGAGTTTGGCATGCTGGTTTGGAAGGGGGGGGCCACCCAAGCAGAGCTAACTCATTCAGGAGAAAGGAGATTGAAGTTGTTGATCTATATGCCTTGGCTTAAGTTTCAGGATAAATACCACTTTTACATTCTCTCAAGTTTGAAGTAGCTAATCTAATGGTCGGCTCATCTTTTGAAGTCTGCATAACACTTGATATGTCCTGGTGTACTGAACAGGAAATATTCCATCTGATCTTGATGATTTATATGGGTTCAAAGAATTCATTGCCAATATTTCCGGAATGTGAACCTTCAAACCGATTTTTGGGTACTTGTACCCCTTCATGTCGAGGTATTAGCTAGGAAATTGAGCAATTGTTTCATGAGGGATATTCGATCCATTTATTGCATAACATTCAGGAACAGAAACAGTATTTTCTTTTATATTCCATAACTAACTATAAAAAACACATGAAAGAGAACTGATTGTATTCCTAATCGTATAATAACAAAACATTCCTCAAACGAAAATCCCAATTTCTATCAAAACAAGCGGAATATTATCCATATCAAGCAAGAAAAAATGGCTGTAAAAAATATGTTCGATAATTTCGATATAAAATATATAATACAGCTGCGCTCGTCGATAAAAACAAAATAAAAGGTCCAAACTGGCGATATTGTTTCGGACAGATATTTTTTTTACACATGTTGTTTTCTTGAGGGTTGCTTCCATTCCCAAATAAATAAGATCTCGTGCTGTTCTCGTGATAATAAGGCTCAGTTAGGAAAACAAATGTTCGGGCATCCGCTTGATGAATCTATTATTCCAAGGGAGGGTATAATCTGGTGGAAGAAGATGATGGACTCGGATTTTTTCTGTCCTTCACGACGAAAATAACATCACTCTTAGAGTATAGGGCTAGTTAAGTTGAGATGCTTTTTTGTCATATCAACATGTCTCGACGAGATTTAACACAAGGATTTTGAGAATAGTTATTATACAAAGTGATCAGAAAAACGTTGAGAAATTTATTAAAAAATAATGTGTGTGTAGGACTTTCACACTGAGATATACCATAACATACCATTTATAGATCCTTGTATGCTTTGAATCATTAGCTGAGTAAACTTTTGTATTTTCAGGCATGTTTTGCGTCTGAATTTCAATGGATTTCCATAGTAATGTAAATCGCATCAAAAGAAAACCAGTTTTGTTATTCATTTATTGAGAAACAGACAAGCATACGTCTAATTTTATCTGTTTCATTATAAATTTCGAGGTAATTTTGTATGAAAAAATTACATTCATATAATACATAGTTAGAGTATCCTACATACATTAGCATATATGTATATATATATATATATATATATATATATATATATATATATATATATATATGTTGTGGTAATTTCTTGAAACTGAGGGTATATTTTTGGCTTGTTTTTCTTGGGTTTTAGGTTCGTGGATCTGACTTTCATAAATCGATAAAACTGATATCGCCGACTTGAACAATCTAATCAATCTAATATGAAAACAGTAACGCCACCTATCCAAGCCGAGCACACAATCCCTCGAAAACAACATAGCTCCCTAACCAAATAAAATATGCAATTCAAAACACTTCCCACAGATGTCCACAACACTATCTCTCCATAAATCATTTCCACCTTACACATGCGCAACTAATTAATATCACCAGATCGTAAAGTAAACAACTCAATCACTACCTTGTTATGGATATAAAACAAAAAACCATAACAAACTAAGAAGGTCCAAACGAATCCTATGTTTGAAGGTACGACATTAACATTTTTAAAAACCGTAATTATTATTTTGTTTTTAATTTGTACAATTTTACTTACTCATTGTTTTTACCTTGTAGAGTTGTAATGTTTGTAATCCTGATGAAGACGAGGATCCTCCCGTCGAAACGTAGAAACGTATGAATTACACGTGTTATACCAAAACTGAGTTGTAATTGATTTATGAAAGTCAGATCCACGAACCTAAAACCCAAGAAAAAACAAGCCAAATATATATATATATATATATATATAATATATATATATATATATATATATCTCAAAAGTCCCCTCCCCCCCTCTTATTTTTGGAACGATTAAACATAAACAAGTGAAATTTGGAAACCTAATATTAAAAGTTGTAAACTTCCCTACTAGTGATGATTGATGACGAAATCGTCAAAGATGACGTCAGAAGGCCATTGTGACCAATAATTTTAAATGGAACCCTACGGCAAGCGACACCTCTTTTAAAAGGTATCGAAATAACCTATTCAATTATACTTATTTTGTTTGTGTTTATGGCAGTTTTGATGACTCATTAGTAAACATTAAAATTTAAATTCCATTCAGTATGATATTCATTACAGATTTAAGAATCAGTATCTACTCAAAGAAATTGCTCGAAGTGACCTCCATTTACTTCCTGACAGTGAAATATCCTATTTTTAAACTCTCCTCGTACTTTTGCAAATGTGTCTGCGAAAACAGCCTCACATTCTGCAACAATACGTTGTTTTGAAACGTTGATATTGTCAGGTTCAGTGGCGTAAACCTTCGATTCAAGGTACCCCCAAAGAAAAAAATCCAAAGGTGTGAGGTCTGGTGATCGAGCTGGCCATTCCGTTGAACCTCGTCGTCCAATCCATCTACCACGATACTTCTCATCCAAATACCGTCTAACTGCACCGTAATAGTGTGGAGGAGCACCATCCTGTTGGAATGTTATTTCCAAATTGCCGAATTCATCTGGATTACCTTCCAAAATTTCAAGGATTAACGGTTCTATTGCGTTTTGCAACAGCTCCAGATGAACCTCACCTGTTAAATTTGTATTTAAAAAAAGAAGCCCAACGATGTGGTTTCCCAGGATACCTGCCCAAACATTCCTTCTGGGGAAATTGGGTATGTGTTTCACGAAACAGGTGAGGATTTGCGTCACTCCAATACCTCACATTCTGTGTATTTACATTTCCATTTAGATAGAAAGTACTTTCGTAACTAAAACAAATTGTTTTGACATAGTCTGGCTGTTGGTTGATTTTAGTTTCCATATTTTCACAAAATTCTAGTCTTTGGTCTGGGTCGTCGTCTGAGAGTTGATGAACCATTTTCCATTTGTATGGATGAAATTTGTTTTTTTTCAACACCCTGTGTACTGTACTTCGACTGACTTCACAGGTAAATGCAACGTGAGGTGTTGAAGAAGTAAGATTAACTTTTACTTTTGCCAGTATATAAATTTTTTTCTCATCAGAAATTTGTGGTCTGCCAGATCGTTTCGCATCATCAATACTACCTACCCGTTGTTTCAAACTTACGAAGAAGCTCCCTTAAATAAGTCCTCGAAACGGGGCGATCGGGAAACTTCTCATTAAAAATGCGTTCTGCTGCATGAATATTTTGTCCAGTTCCACCAAGAATTAGGATCGCTGCTACTTTATTACCTAAAGCACGTACCATTTCGCTTCTTGAAGCACTAAAACGTTCGGCTCACAACAGTTTGACAAATTATTGAAATGTACAAAAATATTGAAAGTACCAAAAGCTGCTAAAACAGTAAAACGTTCGATCAACAATACACAAATTATTAAATGTACAAAAACTTGGACAATTACAAAAACGTCGAATTAGGGAGCCTAATAAAAACGTCAGCTTATTTGACAACTATCCAGAGGCGGAGCTTGAATTTAGAATTTTAGTATCAACTGATTTAATTCATCTCAGCTTTGCGTTTTTCAAAAGCGAGTTGCCAAAACTGCCATACACACAAACAAAATTAAAATCATTGAATAGGTTTTTTCGTTACCTTTTGAAAGAGGTGTCGCTTGCCGTAGGGTTCCATTAAAAATTATTGGTCACAATGGCCTTGTGAAGTCATCTTTGACTATTTCGTCATCTATCATCACTAGTGGGGAAGTTTACAACCTTTAATATTCAGTTTCCAAATTTCGCTAGTTTATGTATAATCGTTCCAAAAATAAGAAGGGGGCAGGGTACTTTTGAGAAGCACTGTATATATATATATATATATATATATATATATATATATATATATATATATATATATATATAATGACCTGAGCGAGAGTCAGACTGTGGCGTTCTTCGCACCAAGTCGCGTTTCCAATTGAAAAGGTAGGATGATATAATACGTTGAAAGAGATGATGACAGTGTTGGTGAGCGTGAACAATCAGAAATGTTCTTTTGCTGTGTTACCAAGTTTTCACCCGCTTTCTCATCTCGATTTTAAATTTTCTGATGGGAATATCGAAAGGTCCACATGCGAAATCATTACAATGCGTGTTATATTTCTTGCACATTCTATCTATTGGGCCATTACTGGTTACTTGAAAGGTAAAAGAACGAGGGCGCAGACCTGATGATGAGATGTAGAATTGCAGTTGCGCAAGCAGATTTGAACTATCAGCCAGTGCACCATACAATAGTTTGTAAAGGATCATTATGTTTATTGCATATCTTCGGTGTTCAAGTTTTTCGTTACTGATTTCTTTCCTCTGTGGGCTATAGGGGGCAAACCCTGGGCTAACCATGTTTTCCTCATAGTACAAATACTTTATGAATATATATTGAATTATCTCGATACTTCGTTCTGAGTTTCATTTCGCGGGATCCCATACAGAAGCTGCATATTCCAGCTTACTGCGAATAACTGAGAAATACAGATATCTGATTATGCTTGTATCGGTAAACTCGGATGTGGTTCGCTTTAATTAACCTAATAACTCGCTAGTATCTTTTGTTATATCGAAAATGTGACAATCAAATTCGAAATCAGTTTGAAAGAGAATACCAAGATCAGTAATTCCCAAAACTCGTTCCAACGTAGAATTTTTACTCTTTTTGCTAGAAGAAATAACCTTGCATTTCAACAGATTGAATAGTGGATTGTTTTTTATGAACCATGCGAAAATTCGTATGAAGCGGACAGTCAGATAATACTTCTAGGGCTATATCATTAATGAATATGAGAAAAAGAAGTGGTCCCAAATTCGAGTCTTGTGGTACACCCGACCCCGCCAGAAAAACGTAAGATGCTACACCACCACCTGTAACATACTGAGGTCTCAGTTGGTGGTACGATGTGAAAAACGAAATTAATATTTAAGCAGGAGTGAAATAATTTTGTATTTCGTGCAAAATTATATTTATTTTGAAAATCGTAGCTTCAGTGCATACCTGCAAGTAAGTAATACCTAGATGAATTTTGTATGAAATATTTTGAAAATTTTAATGATAAAGATTTTGAGGTTACTCACTCGTCAGGTTTACAAGAAGTCCATCAAAACTGTTTCCAGTTTGTATAAAAGAGGTGTTGAGTACATATAACATGTTAAAACATTTCTTAAAAAAACACTCATGTGTTACAAGTTGATGTAATTCATTATTTTGAATTTTATTCCACATGGTTCCATGGAAGTTAATGTTAAAGTGGAGAGGAAAAGTATGTTTACATTGACAAGAGTGACACATGGCTTGGAACCTTAGAAACAGATAAGCCAGACAGTGGCAAACGCAGATGGCGTTCTATTCCTTTTTGGAGTGAAGTAGAGTGAATCTAGAGTGGAAAAAGTGTTCTCAGGGTGTTAGTTGGCTAGGAACAAAATGATAGAGTGTTTCTGAAGTGAATCATCATAGAGAAAGGAGAGTTTGATTGAATGAAATTGAGAGTATTTTATTTATTTATTGCAAGATCTGTTTGAATTCACTTGTGGGTTCATACAAAGGTCATTGTTTTTCATTTATTTGTTGATGTAAATATCTACAATGAAATCCAACTTAGTGTTGTTCTTCTATCTAACTTCATGTAGAATTTTTGAATTTCTATTCCGGCTGAAATTATGTTTATTAAATCTGAGATGATGACCAGAGGCTGATTTTTTATTTTTGTTGAAGTGTTTGGTTATTCGAATTTTCAAAGATCTACAAGTTCTACCGATTTATGTCGCTGTACAGTTTAGTTTGTGAATACCACTTTTAGAAAGTTTATCAATTTTATCTTTACTATTGACAAGATGTTGTTAAGTTGTTCGATGTTTTGAAAGTAACTTTGACATTTGCCCCCAAAGTTGCCTTCAAAACAACGAACAAATTGAATAGATATCTTGTCAATAATAAAGATAAAAATCAGTGTTTGGGAGTCATCTCAGATTTATTGAAAATAATTTCAGCCCGAATAGAAATTCAAAAATTCTACATGAAGTTAGATACAAGAACAACACTAAGTTAGATTTCATTGAATACTTTTACATCAACAAAGAATTGAAGAACAGTGACCTTCGTCTGAACTCACAAGTAAATTTAAAAAAGACTTTCATTCCACTTCACAGACGTCTGCAATGAATCTATAAAATGCTTTCAATTTCATTTAACCAAACTCTTCTTTCTCTATGATGATTCACTTCAGAAACCCTCTAGCATTTTGTTCCTAGCCAACTTCCACTCTGAGAACACTTTTTCCACTCTAGATTCACTCTACTTCACTCCAAAAAGGAATAGAACGCCATCTGCGTTTGCCATTCTCTGGCTAATCTGTTTCTGAGGTTCTGAGATGTCTATAAACCATGGTGTATTCACTTATACCTGTAAAATATTGGGACAAACTGGGGGACACCAGCCCACTTGATAAAGGGAGTTATCTAGAGTTTCAGATGGCACCGACCTCGTTACTTGTCATAATTCAGTAAACTGCAATAACAGACCACACAGGGTGTTTTTGTGATTTGTGTCTATGATCCGTTCTGTGATTGTGCTTCTGTCGCTTTTAAGGTTATGTCAATTCGTTGTGAAATATTTTGAGGTTGATCGATCGATGAAACATATTTTAGAACAAACTATTCCATGTACTTATGTCAGTGTTATATATAATTTTCGAGAGGTGTTCCGAAATAATTCTAATTATGAACCGTACCAATTTATTTTGTATGGTTAATTTTCTATTCATACGGCTCCACCGAGTTGGTGCTAATGTATTTCTGTCCCTGTTTGCTCATGATAAAAATCTTATGATGGAGCGGATAATGATTTTATGAATTGCTGTAAATTACATACAATTACTTAATTTAGCTTTCAAACTAATAAAAGTACGGGAGATGCAACCTGTTTCGCTTTCTGAAAAATCTATATTCTAGTCTGAAGGAAGTGTTCTGCAACATATCTGAAGCTTTTGACTATTACGTTAGCTTCATCACTACAGCTTCAGAAGTCGAAGCTTCAATTGGTTCGAATCATATCTGCGTGGAAGAACCTCTCAGCTTTTGGACAAATCAAGAGGTGTTCACTATTTTGGTAGACAACACGACTTTCTTATCGCAAGAACTCAAATTACCTTCATATAGCGGAGTAAAAATAGCTCAAAATCATGCATTATTTTGGAATCCTGGAGGACTCCATGGATTTTCATAAAACCTTCTGATATTTCCTAGAAATTGCTTGCAGAAAAAAGTTATAAACTTATATTCGTGCGGTGCATGTTGATTAATTGTTCAAACAATGAAAAACAATTTTGTTAGGCAAATTTTACCCAAATTGATGCTATAGGGGTTTTCGAGGTCGCTGAACCAGAATATGATATTGAAAAAACGATAGCGTCGCCAGTCATAAAGGTAGATTTTATGAATGATAATTTACAGCTACCTATTTTTTATTTATGTATACATCTCGGAGGAAAAAATTTCGGAGAAAAGTGGTGGAGCTAATGAAGCTCTATCAAATCTTTCAACAGCTGCCATATTGAGACTATTGGACCAGTTGCGAAATTAGCCGAGGTATTCATGAGAAGTATTTTCGTTTCATTCGGTTGAAAAATGTGGCCTCCACTCAACAAATTTCGTTATATCCCATATGCAAGTTTCAATATCACATTTCAAACTAGAGTTTTTGAAGCATGGCCTCAAAATTCAAATTTGTAATTTTTTTAAATTGTTCAATATTTCTAGCCCTGTATTTTTTTAATAATTTTTTTTTTCAAATTGCCCTTCTTTTATTTGTCATTTTGAGAGAAATCTGTGAAAATTTCAGATGTTTATCTTGAAAATAAAAAAAATATAAGATTTTAGACAGAATTCTGCTTTGATCTAATTTCATTCACGTACTATTCCCATACATATTTTTTCACTTTTGAAAACATGACTTTTCGTTAGCTGCATTTTTCTTCTTCCAGTTACATTTTTGTTTTGTTAATTTAATCAATTAGATCAAAAGTTATAACAAATTTAGTGTAAAGCTCGTGGCTGCGTGCTCCTCCAGCGCTGCACTTCAGAGTCGCCGCCTCGCATTTCTTTCGCACGTTAGCAAAAAAATTCTGCAGCTTACAGTTTTTATTTTGAAAAAAAAATTTTTTATACCTTTTTGATGTAAAATTTTCCATTTTGCAAGTGGCACCATTATTTATTTTTTTTATTTTTAATATCAATATACAATGTTATTTGGCAACTAATTTGTTAAATAATCAATTAAGCACACACTTTACGGTTGGTAACTTTTTATATATTCTGTAGTGTTAGCGTCCTTCAATTAGAAATAGGTTTCAAGGTAGCGGGAATAGGACACATTGAGTAGTCTGAATTTCAAATTGCCGACGTTTCGACGTTTATTTGGCGTCTTTATCTTCATGTATTTTCAGCCTTGATGAAGACGCCAAATAAACGTCGAAACGTCGGCAATTTGAAATTCAGACTACTTATTGTGTCCTTTTCCCGCTACCTCGAAACCTATTTTTATATATTGTTCCCATGCCCCAACTCCTAAAAGCTAAAATCTAATATTTCTCCACTATTATACGTAGAGCGTCAGGTGACCACTAAACTTACCGATCAAGTGTCCTCTGATGTTCAATCTCTCTCTTACATTCAAATATGATATTTTCGATCCGATATAAAGTACATCAAAAGATAAACTTATATTTCTAAACAAAAATTTATAAAAAATTTTCGTATTTGATACAATTTACATTTATATTAAAAAATTAAATTTACGCTGCGTATACCTTGTTTGAGGTCATAATATGAATATATGTTGGTTAGGTGAACTTTTTTTTTCTATATAAACGTTATTAAATTTTAATTAACAAAAAATTTTACGGATTTTGGAGCAACAATTGTTTATTTTTGTCGAAATTTTATTATTAATTCAATTTTTTTAATAAAACCAATCAATCCTTCTTGAAGTACAGATAACAAGCTTCAGAAAGTACTATTGAAAAACCTTGATATCACATTTTGAACTAGAGTTTTTGATTTTTGAAGCATGTCCTAAAAATTCATTCTATAATTTTTTTAAATTATTCAATATTTTGACGACTGTATTTTTTGAAATAAAAATTTATGATTCTTTTTCATTTGTACACCTACTCATGTGATGTTTTTGGACTTAACTGCACAAATTTCAGCTGTTTATCTTGAAAATGTGAAGAATGTTAGATCTTTTATTGATTTTACAGAAAATTCTACTTTGACGTGACTACATATATGTTCTATTCCTATTCATTTTTTTTTACATTTGAAAACAAGACATCTCATTAGCTACTTTTTCCTTCTTTCATTTAAATTTCTGTTAGGTTAATTTTATCGATTAGATCAAAAGTTTTAACAAATTAAGAGAAGCGCGCTCGTGGCTACGTGCTTCTCAAGAAATGCACTTCAATGTCGCTACCTCGCGTTTTCGTACGTTAGAAAAAAAATCTTCAGCTTTACATTTTTATTTAAAAATTTCCTTTTAAAATTCCTTTTTAATGGCGGTATCAGTTTTTTGAAAAAATTATATATTTATTAAGATATTTAATAAACAATATAATTTTGCAACATATTTGTTAAATGATAAATTAAGCACACATTTTACGGTTGGTAACTTTCTATATGTTGTTCCTTACATCATCACTGATGTACAGTAGGAAGTTCCCACAGTCCTTTAACTTCCTGAAGCTGAAATCAAATATTACTCCACTACTAGTAAAATGACTCTTATATGTATAAATTAATTTGAATCTTCTCTGAACTACCTTTGTCCATTGTTATAATTTTTCTCAACTTGTGATTGTAATGTATCTAGTCTAGCAAGTCAAATAATTTTATTATTACTTTTATATCTATATTTTATATTATATTAATTTTGTATCAAAATTTTCCCATGAGATGACTATCTTCTGACTAAAATTATTGGAAGAATATAGTGGATATTTTCTTCCAAAGAGCCATGGGACCCTCTGTGACGGTTCGGAATTCACTAGCCAAAATCAAGATATCTTCATAGAATGAAAAGTCCACGCTCAGTTGTGAAATTCATGTGTTTATTAAAAAGTGATAATTATCCTAATCAGTCATTAGCCTTATCGAATTTGGGAGTGGGCCTTGTTCTTCCGAACAACTGCTTGGTTTAGATCGTCCTCCTCCGATTATCTCATGCGGGGTGTTACTGAAAAATAATTGAAAAGCATTTGGATTATTGTTTTCTCCCCTCACATTTGTTAGTAGGGCTCACCTATTCCAGGGAAGTCATTCTAAGATAGTTGGAAGCAGCCTAGACTGTCGCACACCAAGATTAATCGATTTCTCAACTTCATCAACAGATTTTATGATATCTACAATGAATTCTCTGATTTTGTTGATATCAGAAGGTTGTAAGAGACGTAATAGTCCGGCAGAGATGGGCAGTGGATGGTTTGTTAATAGTTTGTATCGGAAAGTACAATGAAACAATGTCATCGGGGACTTTTTCCAATCCCCTCAATTTTCAAGTTAATTCATCATCTAGAGACATCAAGTCCACTCTCCTACCTTTTCTCATTCCTTCGTGGAAGTTTCCATGATCCCAAGAAGGCCATTTGAGAAGGAATCACTTTGAAAAAATCGCCATGTAGACTTCAAGAAAAATCTGATTTTTGACAGACAGATGTAAACATTGTAGTAGACAATGGTAGTAAGTTTCGAGAATATCATATCATTTTCGCACCAACTGTTCTGAGTGGGATCAAGTTCGTAGAACTATAATATCTGTAAACGATCAATTAACAATTTTTTGGATGAAGTAATGATGACAGAAAAAGAAAATTTCATAGGTTTGAAATTTTGCGTGACACAAACAACAAAAATTCCTTAACCGCGCCATCTACTTATGAAGTTCTAAGCAGAAGTTCTAAGCAAAATTTACTGTTTAATTCGTTGTCCCCCAAAAATTCTGAACAAAATGGAATCAGTGAATACGCCAGGGTTTTTAGGCATCTTATAAGGTTCTAACCCATGTGTCACTCTTGTCAGCATCCTTTTCCTCTCCACTTCAACTGACTTCCATGAAACCATGTGGAATAAAATTTAAAATAATGAATTACACCAACTTGTAACACATGAGTGTTATTTAAAAAATGTTTTAACATTTTATACAGTGCTTCTCAAAAGTCCCCTCCATCCTCTTATTTTTGGAACGATTATATATAAACAAGTGAAATTTGGAAACTGAATATAAAAGGTTGTAAACTTCCCAACTAGTGATGATAGATGACGTCACAAGGCCATTGTGACCAATAATTTTAAATGGAACCCTACGGCAAGCGACACCTCTTTTAAAAGGTATCGAAAAAACCTATTCAATGATACTAATTTTGTTTGTGTTTATGGCAGTTCTGGCAACTCGCTTTTAAAAAACGCAAAGCTGTGATGAATTAAATCAGTTAATACTAAAATTCCAAATTCAAGCTCCGCCTCTGGATAGTTGTCAAATAAGATGACGTTTTTGTTAGTCTCCCTAATTCGAAGTTTTTGTACATTTAATAATTTGTGTATTGTTGATCGAACGTTTAACTGTTTCAGCAGCTTTTGGTACTTTTAGTATTTTTGTACATTTCAATAATTTGTTGAACTGTTGTGAGCCGAACGTTTAAGTGCTTCAAGAAGCGAAATGGTACGTGCTTTAGGTGATAAAGTACCAGCGATCCTAATTCTTGGTGAAACTGGACAAAATATTCATGCAGCAGAACGCATTTTTAATGAGAGGTTACCCGATCGCCCCGTTTCGAGGACTTATTCGAGGGATCTTCTTCCTAAGTTTGAAACAACGGGTAGTATCAATGATGCGAGACGATCTGGCAGACCACAAATTTCTGATGAGAAAAAAATCGATATACTGGCAGAAGTAACAGTTAATCCTACTTCTTCAACAACTCACGTTGTATCTACCTGTGAAGTCAGTCGAAGAACAGTACACAGGGTGTTGAAAAAAACAACAAATTTTATCCATACAAATTAAAAATGGTTCATCAACTCTCAGACGACGATCCAGACCGAAGACTAGAATTTTGTGAAAATATGGAAACTAAAATTAACCAACAGCCAGACTATGTCAAAACAGGTTGTTTTAGTGACGAAAGTACTTTCTATCTGAATGGAAATGTAAATACACAGGATGTGAGGTATTGGAGTGACGCAAATCCTCACCTGTTTCGTGAAACACATACTAAATTTCCCCAGAAGGTGAATGTTTGGGCAGGTATCCTGAGAAACCACATCGTTGGACCTCTTTTTTTGAATACTAATTTAACTGGTGAGGTTTATCTGGAGCTGTTGCAAAACGCAATAGAACCGTTAATTCGTGAAATTTTGGAAGATAATCCAGATGAATTCGGCAATTTGGAAATAACATCCCAACAGGATGGTGCTCCCCCACACTATTACGGTGCAGTGAGACGGTATTTAGATGAGGAGTATCGTGGTAGATGGATTGGACGACGAGGTTCAACGGAATGGCCGCTCGATCACCAGACCTCACACCTTTGGATTTTTTTCTGTGGGGGTACCTTAAATCGAAGGTTCACGCCACTGAACCTGACAATATTGACGTTTCAAAACATGGTATTGTTGCAGAATGTGAGGCTGTTTCCGCAGACACTTTTGCAAAAGTACGAGAAGAGTTTAAAAATAGGATATTTCACTGTCAGGAAGTAAATGGAGGTCACTTCGAGCAATTTCTTTGAGTAGATACTGATTTTTAAATCTGTAATGAATATCATACTGAATGGAATTTAAATTTTAATGTTTACCAATGAGCCATTAAAACTGCCATTAACACAAAGAAAATTAGTATTATTGAATGGGTTTTTTCGATACCTTTTAAAAGAGGTGTCGCTTGCCATAGGGTTCCATTAAAATTATTGGTCACAATGGCCTTGTGACGTCATCTTTGACGATTTCGTCATCTATCATCACTAGTAGGGGAGTTTACAACCTTTAATATTCAGTTTCCAAATTTCACTTGTTTATGTATAATCGTTCCAAAAATAAGAGGGGGGGAAGGGACTTTTGGGAAGCACTGTATGTAGTTAATGTTCTCATCTCTCTTATACAAACTGGAAACAGTTTCAATGGACTCCTGTTAACCTGACGAGTGAGTAACCTCAAAATCTTTATCATTGAAATTGTCAAAATATTTCATATAAAATTCATCTAGGTATTATTCACTTGCAGGTAAGCACTGAATATAGTGTATAGTCGAAAGCGCTCTGCTACGATTCTCAAAATAAAAATAATTTTGCACGAAATACAAAATTATTTCACTCCTGCTATTACATTACGAGCACACTGCAAACTTCATAATATTTAAATTTGGCTGATAGTATACCGTTATTCACCTTGTCAAAGGCTCATGCGAAATCGGTGGAAATACAGTCCACCTGTTGATTTGATTCCAAATATTCTTCAAGTTTGTTAGTGAATACTGACAGATTGGTTTCCACAAAAAGCCGTGCTGATTTGGTGATATGATGTGTTTGAAACTGACATACAATGTTTCACGTAAAATGAACTCGAATAATTTTGCTGTGCAGTTGACAAAGGCAATAGGGCGATAATTGATTATGCTATTTTGATACCCTTTTTGAGAATAGGTGTAATTTTAATTTGCTTGAATGTATCTGGAAATATTCCGGATTTCAGAGATTTATCAAATATTATGAGTAGTGGATATATTGAGGAATCCTTACATGCTTTGAAGATATAACAGGGAACGTAAATTTTTTTTTATTTCGAATCTGATTGCATAGAAACATTGAGAAACATTCAGAAATATTTGAATCGTAGAGTTAAGGTTTCATACAAAAATAAAAATGCTAATTGTGTATTTCATTGAAAACATGTAACGTTTTTTGCGACACATGATTCTATAGCTTTATAGTTGGCATATACAGAATCAATAAATACATTCTGAAATCTTCCTTTCCGGCTGACCGCGCATTCAGGTTTTTTTATATTTTGATAGGTACAAATACTGAAATAAACACGTTCATATTAGTCCGGTCATTTAGACATTTAGAAAACAAAAATTCCCGGGAAGCCAAATATTGGTGGAGAGCTGGGGTTCACCATTACAAATGAAGTTTGAAAATTCCCCATCGATCCTATATGTGCTACAAAAATTATTCGGGGTCAAGAGTCAAAATTTCAGGTTTTTTGAATTTTTCTCAAGATTGATGAGTTTTATCGAAAAAAAACCAAAGTAGATCTTGAAATTCTCTACAAAAATGGTCTCAATGATTTTTTCCCTAAGAGTTACCATTCCTGAGATATCGCCATTCTAAGAGTCACATTATACATGATATGCACACCTTTCCACGCCACCTGTGATGTAGTGTACTAGGCGCGTTTTTTTACCGTGGTTTCCCCTGTAGGCCTACTCCACTAACTGTCATGACAATGTGAGGATAATTTAAGGCAACAAGTTCTAGATATAACCTTATTATTGATATTGATTATTGATATTGCCATTGATTATTGGGTTAACTATTGTTTTGATTTCTTTAGATATTTTGATCAGATCCATACTCTTGAAAGTCTACTTCAACAGTCATGTCTTCTTCGATTTCTTCTTCTTCCTCTTCCTCCTGCTGGATGTCCATAAATTGTTCAAATGTGGCTGAGTCATTGGTCTCTTCATTAAAATCATTGGAATCTTCCTCTATTGTACTCAACTGGACATTTGAGCAAGACTGACCTTGGCAATTGGTACATGCTGCAGAACACAGCAACCCGACTTTTTACAGCCACATTTGGCACTACAACCTTTTTTGCAATTGCAAAAAATAGTGTTGAGGAGTTTTTCTGGAGCAGGTGGGAGTAAAGTTTGAATCGGTTCCAGAGTATTATCTATCAATTTCCAACCCCAGTCTTCTGGGTTCAGTTGATTGCCTAGCCATGTTTGAACTTGATAGTTTACTCGATACAAGTGTTGAATAGCAGATGCCGATGGTGGAGGAAGACATGATAGTTGTACTTGTTTCTTGTTTCGCGTATTTTTAACAAAAGTTAAGTATCGGTATTTATCAATGCAAGTAATTTTTTGGAGCTCCATAAACCGCAAGAAGAAAGCGAATTTCTTCCGTAATTATTGTTTGAGGTGTGGAATCAATTAATGTAAATACTTTAGCGCAGGAAGTCAAATCTTTTTGTTTTTTTTTTTCGAATAATTTAAATACTGACGTTTTGCCCCTTCTGTATATTGCTGACGAAGTGTTGCAGCCGGTTATCGCATGTGAAAATAAAATATAGTTTTGGCATTTGGGATAAGCAGATTAAACTTCTCGGAGAATATATTTCTGTTCGCTGTTGAGCCCTTCCAGGTTTCAGAAAATAAATAATTTTATCCATTGGAGTCCTTGCAGTAAGTAGTACTAACAAATCAACATCTTCACCAACTACAATTGTTGTGTTTGTTGCATTAAATTCAATTCGGTAAGTTTATCTTGGCAATTGTTAATAAAACAAATGAATGTAAATTTTCCAGGCTTCTCTGTTATAATAATTCTACTGCCATACTTCTTTTCGTATTTTCATAGTTCTGTCATCTAAAGCTCCATCTTGACAAATATTCTTCAATTCATCCAACGAAAACTGGCAATCATCACTCGTTTCTATGAATTGAAAAATTTTCTCCATCGCAGAGTTTACAGTTTCATCTTGTGGACGGCCAATATTACCACCAGTATTAGGTTTTAAGAAAGATTTGTTACATCTGTCATGGTATTTTGCATCAGCCGCGACTAAATCCTACTCAAAATTAATTCGTTCAAGAACAGCCTTTGAAACATCATCAGAACGATCTTTAGCTAATTTCGACGGAGATTCTTTGAATTTTAGTGTAGTCACGTTATAAATTTTTTTCGACAATGCTGTGCTTTCTTTTTCTCAGTTTCTTCATTGGCTCCACTGCTACAAAATGAACGATATTTTTTAAAACAAAAATTTGATTCACTTACTCGCGTTCTAGTACGAGTTGGACTTATTTTGGAAGTACTAGCCTGTTCCTCCTCACGTTGTCTTTTTACTGCAGCGATTGAAGTTTTCCGGGTGTATGATTTTCTGCAATCCACGTGTATTGTTACGGATTTTTGAGTTCTTAAATACTCAGTTAACTCAACACCTCTCGCGATAGACTCGATTAAAGTTGGCATTCCACGATCAACCACAACTGTTTCATCTTCAGTTGAAAGTTTATTGCAAATAAAGCAAAACTGAGAAATTTTTTCGAGCTATAAAATAGCACAAATAACCTAAATGGTAGACGCTTGTTATAAGTACGTATATTCTTTCGAACTGAACCTTTAGCACTAAAAGAAACAGGTATATGAACAAGACCTACGGACAATAGAATAGCCAGATGTTTTTCGAGTCCCCGTGGGTAGAGGGGATTCAGTTAGGGACTGACTATCTTTTGAATAAATGTTTTCAGAATAGTATAATATATATAAAAGAGACACAAATAGGTATTTATACTTGTCTTAAGTGCCTGATTATGTATATACGTGGCTTATATGTGCATATCATGTATAATGTGACTCTTAGAATCGCGATATCTCAGGAATGGTGATTCTTAGGAAAAAACCATAGGTACCATTTCCGTGGAAAATTTTGAGGTCTACAACTTTGGTTTCCGAAAAATCCAAAAAACCTCAAATTTCGACCTTTGACCCCGAATAACTTTTGTAGCACACATAGGATCGTTGGGGATTTTTTAAACTTTATTCGTTATGGTAAACCCCAGCTCTCCACCAATATTTGGCTCTCCGGGAATTTTTGTTATTTGACCACTATTTTCATGTCTAATTTGACCGGACTATATATTTGCCGAAATCTTAATTTCATGTTATTCCATTTCAAGCTGGAATAAGAAACATTGAATGAGTATCATTTTCATAACCTTTTTTTTTTTAATTTGACCGGACTATATATTTGCCGAAATTTTTTTTTATGTTCTGGTTCCCACGAAAAGGGATATCCTGTAATGTTCAGAGAACATCGGGGAACCTAGGGAAAGAAGGTAGGAGTTGGTATTCTTCTTAAATTTCTGAAGGTTGTATGCCTCGGGGAACACCTCCCTAGGCAATGAGTTCCAAAGCCTCGCTGTTCGTTGGATGAACGAGTCTTTGGAAAGTGATGTTCTGCAGGTCTCCAAAGTGACCACGAAGGGGTGTGATGACTGAACTTGACGGGTTAATCTCGAAGAGACTGCCAAAGCAGGAACGATTGTTGATATTTCGGAAGAGCATCGCCCATGAAAATATCTATAAAATAGAGACAAATCGCCAACTTTTCTACGGTGTTCCAGACAAGTGAGCGAGTTTGTAAGCGAGGCATCACCGACGAGACGAATTGCCCTTTTTTGGACAGAATCCAATAGCCTCAGGGTATGTTTAGGTGCCGCACTCCAAATATGGGAACAGTATTCCAGGACAGGTCGGATCTGTGCCTTATAGATCATAAGCAGCTGACTGGGGGTGAAATAGCTCTTGGCACGAAACAGAAAACCAAGTTTTTGGGATGCACTTTTGGCAATGGACCTCACGTGATTTTCTCAGGAAAGGTTATTGCTGATAGTAATACCAAGCATCGATATGGATGGCTTCAGTGGTATGGTTACTCCTGACAAAGTTATGTTAGGACAGTGAGATCGGCTTTTCTAGAGAAAGACATGCTTGTGTTTTGTTTGCATTGAATTCTACCAGTTATTAGATCCCCATTCGAGAATTGTTGCTAAGTCCATATTTATATTATTAACATTTCTTCCTCGTTCATTTCTGGTTTCACGGGCTGATATAGGGGCCCTGGAGAAAGCGGTATGGAGGGTACTATCATAGCAAAGCTGGTACTGGACATGAAGTTGCTTTCAACAGGTCGTTGATGTGAAGTAATATAAGTTGAATGGGGGTGGGAAAGGATCTCGAAGTCTCATCCACAAATAGAACAACGTGTTTTTTAAGAAACTGGATACACTGCGGTTATTTGACATTTTCACTGCGGAAACCGGATATCTATATAAATTAATTTGTGATCGTACAACGGATACCGGATATATACGCGGGACCTTTTTGTGTGTCAACTGCGGGTACCGATTTTTCATGTTTTTTGTGTTGTCTATAGATAGTAGTGTGTTTCTGGCCGAGACGTTTACAAATTATTTCAAAAATATTGTGCTTCACTGCGGGAGCCGTTCAATTTATCAGGTACGAACTGGCTTTGTTTCCCGAATTGATGTGTTTCTTTATTGGATCGACTTGCTGCAACAGTAACGTTTCGATGTGACCTAAGCCCGCAAGTATTTTGGTTTTCGGGAAAATTAGTCAGTGTATCGTGAACTTATCATTTTTGTTTATCCATATTTCAATAAATTGAAAATAACCTAACATCGAAAAACATGGCTCGAGAAAATAAATATTCAAACGAACATAAACTTCATGAACTTTTAATTTAATGAAAAGTGACAACCAAAACAAACAAACAATACAAATATATTTCACTTGGAAATTGATAAGGTGAATTCTAAGAAACTTTCATTGCTCGTAATCTTCACTTATTGACAAGACAAACAGTTGTTTCGTTCCCAAAAAAAATCGTGGAATTTACTATTTCCATATTTCCAAATTGAGTATAGTTAGTAATTTTCCATGGCAAAAATAACAGCCAGTCAAGATTTGTAACGATATATCTGTTACTTTTCTCATTGATATAATCAAGATTCATTCACTTCCCTATTGAAAATCTTGGCGACATCTAACCGTGGGCAATGAAACAATAATCACGGCTAAGAAGAAGACTGTCGCAAGGGAGTCTGACAGAACGATGATATTTAAGGCGATGTGCGTGACATTCTCGCCCCTTTTCTGATCTTTCGGCAATTAAGGTATATAGTTTTCTGAAGCTCGTCGGACATCAATTAATAGAGTAGAATATGCCATGTTGAAATAATTTATTAAAAAGAGCATTTTCCTTTCTCCGCGAATATGATTTCAAATCAGTGAGTTTTGAGTGATCTCAGGGAGGTACGTATATTGGGAATGATGTTTGGACCAATAATATTTCAAATATGTCACATTCAAATAATTTTAAAGAGAACGTCAGATAATTCTTTACAAAGGAAATATCTGAAGTTATCTACATATTTTGTTCAAGAAAACAGTGAATAGATTTATTCAGGTCAATCTGACTAAAAATAGCAGTGTCGTTCACTATATATTTTTGAAGAATTCTGTCAGGATTATGAATCCCACATGTATATTTCTTCCATGAGTTTCTATATATCTTTGGTATGGTTCCATATTTGGTGATAATAATCACCGAGCTGTGATTTTGATGTGGTTGAAGTGATCACATATATATATATATATATATATTTCTTCTTTCTTCTTTCTGTGAGACCTATTGTATCATCGATAAATTCTCAGAACAGCAAAATAGCCAAATGGTTAGCTACTATTCTCACCAATGCCTATGATACTGACAACGAATATTATGTGAAAGATTCTATAACGTTTAGCAATTTCATTAATAATTACCATCTTCCTGAAAATTATGATTTAGTGAGTTTTGACGTAGTTTCACTTTTTACAAACCTACCCTTATCAGTGACTTTAACTAGTCTGAGAAATCATTGGGATTCCGTATCGCAACATTGCTCTCTTGATTTTGAAAACTTCAAATCTATACTAGAATTCATTTTTGATTCAAATGTTCTTGTGTTCAATGACATGTATTATAAACAAATTTTTGGCACACCAATGGGTTCAACCATATCTCCTATTCTGGTTAATTTCGTGTTGGATGACCTTGTTACTGAATGCAAAAGTAAGATAGATACCTTTTGATATACCCTTCATAAAACGATATGTGGCTGACTTGATTTTACCTGTTCCAATTAATAGAATTGAGGAAGCTCTCAATATTTTCAACGAGTATGATGAAAACCTACAATTTGCTGTAGAACGAGAAGATGGTAACAACACTATTCCTTTTCCTCGACATGAGAATATGCAGAAATAGTAACAACTTGTTACAAACCAAATGGTATCGTAAACCTATTTCAAGTAACAGGTTACTGAATTACCACTCCCACCACCCAACTAAGATGAAAATTAACCTGGTGATAACAATGAAGAACAGGATTATCAAGTTGTCACACCCTTGTTTTTCCATACAATGTTTAAATGAACTTAGAGATATCTTACTTGAAAATTCATACCCAAGGAAGATGGTAAATCAATTGTGTTTCAGTTCACCCTCTAGTACTTTAACCTCCAACATTGGAAACAGGAACCAGAATCAGAATGATCACTCTAATAACGAAAATCAAAACATCCCTAATAATATTAATCAAGATAACAATGTGGTGAACCCCCCTGATATCTCCCTCCACGAATTTTTTTCTGTTCTTTACCATATATTGATAATTTAACTCCTAAACTTATTAATATTATAAAAAATGACAACCCTAAAGTTGCTCAACGTATCATACTAACTAATCAGAGTATTTTCACCAACACTAAAACTAAAGTGAAAATTTTAGAACAATCAAACATAGTCTATAATATACCTTGTCAGTCTTGCAACAAATCATATATTGGACAGACCTCGAGAATTTGTCTGGTCGCATTACCTCTCACAAAAGTGATTGTAATAGGAACAAGTGCTCTCGTGCTCTTGCTGAACATGTGATCAAAGAGAAACACACTATGGACTATGAAAATGTTTAAATTCTTTGCACTGAGAATAAGTATCATAAAGAATTTCAAAGAAATGTTCCATATTAATAATGACACCATGAACAAAAACTGATTTAAATAATCTGATTATTATGTACGATTACATTATTGAATTGAACAACATTACCTTTCTGACCACAAATGAATGTGGAATCTTAAACACAATGTGCCTATAGAGATAATTCTCATTAACATTTTCCATTGTGTTTGTCTCTTTTTTCAAATGTTCTATAATTTTTTGGTAATTTTCATATTTCCCCACTGTGAAGTTGGCAATATATTCAAACAGGTTGATCCCTCCCCACTTTGCATATTGACATCTGTCGTATGTCTAATGTATATCATTTCCTTTTCTGATGATCTATGCTCTTCTGGCATAACTCGACCATGTGCAGAACTTATTTTGACATCTCCATGACGAGAATTTTTTTAGTTTTTAAATAAAAGTGGTTGTAAAGTTGTTTACTGATTTTTATACAATGCATTGATTAATAATCTGCTCAATTGTGTTTGTTCCTGACTATGTACGCTTTTAACTTCATAATGTCATTCTCAAGTTAGTAAGTATTTCTAACATTTTATGGAGTACCATGTGACTCAAACTTGTTCTTTTTACATTTTAGATGTCTTGAAAAAGGAAATAAACGTTTCCGAAAGCTCGACCATATAACAAAGAGTATTCTTTAACCCAGCCCAGTTATTTTGACTGCATCCTCAAGATAGTTTCGTAGATTTTGTTCTTCAACTAGTCAGTCAAGACTACCCTTACATATATATATATATTTCATGTATACATTTGGTATTTGGAATTTGGAATTTTCTTTGAATTTAGAAACCTTTTTGAAGAAATATTTGAAGGCTGGTCCAACATTGATTCTCATATACCTTTTTGAATATCGCTGAAATTGAAGTCATTTTCGTATATCATAGTCAACAAACTTGATTGTGCCAAATTCTGATTTTAATTCTCAATAACGTATAATCTTGGTTGCTCAAGATCAGAGAGAAATCATCTTTTCCATATATGGAGCAAAGATTACCTTTTATTGATTCATAAAAATTATTAAAATAATTCTTTAATTTCAGTATTGGATATTACTCATTTGTATACTCAATTAATTTTAAGTAATAATCTCTTGATGAGATTACACTCAATTGTAATAACAATGAGTTGAGGAGTGCATTGAAAATATTCCAAGTTTCCAAGAAGTAGAATTTTGTATATCAAATTCTGACACAAACAATATTGTTTTTCATGTTAAATCGCTGAGAACACACTCGATGGACCAGAAGCAGATGCTTGGTCTACCTGATCGGTCACCCAGCAGCTATAAGTACCACCTGATTGCGAGCCAAGCAACTTCGTAAAACAAAAATACAATCAAGGTACATCGACATCGATAAACCGACAGGTTCAGCAGACAAAAACTTCATTAGTTTTCTTGCGTTGGAATTTAAATTCATTCAATGTTAAAGAATTGGAAGATGTAAAAATTTGTAAATATATTGCTATAAGTTGGTATTTGTTTTATTGCTGCAGGTATTTACAGAAGGAATCATCATTGAATAGGAATTTAGATTGTTGTCCTAGTTCAAATGGAAATTCTGAGCGTCCATTCAAATTCACAATTTCTAAAACTTTGCTTGAAACATAAAAAATTGAAACTAGCAAGGCGGTCCAAAGAACTCCATACCGCCTTCACTGAATAGTCTAGGCATTCTATTACAACAATTTCTTGAATCTTATTACAGATTATAGTCGCCCTACATATCGTTAGTACGGCTCTGGATGAATATATACCGTTTCACTGCGGGAACCTTGTGGGTACGCGAGCTTATTCCTTCAGCTAACTGCGGAACTGTGTTGATCAACCCCAGCCCCAACAGCCGTATTGAAGACGAAGTTGCATGAAAAGCTATCCGCTGTGAGAAGGTTAATATTTATTTGAGTAGAACTTTAACATTACATGGTAAAACAATGTTCGATAATCCTACGTGGTAACAATGAAGAGACTTGAACCTAATATATAGTATGAGTTAACCTGCAAAAATAGAATGAAAAGTTGTTGGATCAGTATTCTATTTTCAAGATTAACCATACATAAAGTTCCCATTGATACCACGTAAGATTAACAAACATTGTTTTTAGCCATGTAATGATAAAGTTCTGCTGAACATGGAGTGATCAAGTACTCGAAATGCATCCAGTTTCTTAAAAACACGTAGATTTATTTGTGGATAAGACTTCGAGATCCTCCCCTTCAAATTCTACAATATCCACTTTCGTAGAACAATTGAGTTGGTGATCGATTTTAGAAACACTCTGTGTAATGATACGAATTAGGTTAAAATTCCTGAAAGAGTCATCGACCGCGTGATCAGTATGGGGAAAGTTTTTGTAGCCAAGAAAAAGTGCCTGGTTGTTCAATTATTCTGATCAATGAAAATTAACATGATAAAAGATGATAAAGATTATTTATTATCCACGCACTGTTCAATTCTTTCACTCCATTATTCACAAGTGTAAGCCAATTAGGGAAATTTGAATAATATTCCCGATTTTTTGCAAAGAATTCCATATGAATATTCAATTTCGAATACATTTTATTACGGTGAGAAAACAAAATATTTTCTATTCATTAATTAATTAGTTCCACTTTAGATCACTACGTTTTAACTTTTATATATATATATATATATATATATATATATATATATATATATATATATACATATATATATATATATATATATTCATGTCAAATATATGTATTTATATATATATATATATATATATATATATAATTCTACTGTACGTTTGTCCTTGTATCCTCCTAAACGGCTGGACCGATTTGAATGAATTTTTGTGTATGCGTTTGGGTGGCGCCGTAGATGGTTTAGATTACAATCATCCCCTAAATAATAAGGGTGGTCCACCCCTATTTTTTTCTTTTTAAACAAAATTCTGTGTTTTTATTTTTTTGTGATACAGCATTCAAAAAAATATACAACCCCAAATTTTCACCTTCTACGATCAACCCTATTATTTGACAAGATTTTTTTTTATTTTGTCATGACTTAAAAAAAAAAATTTATATTACTCTTCATTCACCCCTACGATAAACCCCCTTTTTTTTTTTTTTTAGGAGAAGGAAAAAGGGAAAAACCCGGGAAAAAAAAAAAAAAGGGGGAAAACGGGATAACGGGATGACAGGGGGGGGAAAAAAGGGGAAAACGAAATAACGGATAAATATAAAAAGGATCAAAAAAAGATAATGGGATCAGGGGAATAACGGGATAACAAAAAAACGGGATAAGGGGAATAAGGGGTTGAAGGATGGGGGGGATAAGGGAAAAACGGAATAAGGGGGCGAAAAAAAAGGGGTAATGGGGAAAATGGGAAAACGGGATGGGGGGAAAAA
The DNA here is from genome assembly GCA_018342105.1 of Gonioctena quinquepunctata. Lineage (NCBI taxonomy): Eukaryota > Metazoa > Arthropoda > Insecta > Coleoptera > Chrysomelidae > Gonioctena > Gonioctena quinquepunctata. The sequence continues at coordinate 16,298 of JAFIRS010003889.1, read as the reverse complement.
ATTTTCGGGAAAAACTTTTTGGGGAACTTTAAAAATTTGGACGGAAAACGTCTGTCGGGCCCCTTAAAAAATTTTTAAATATATATATATATATATATATATATATATATATATATATATATATATATATAAGGGGAAAGTAAAAATTATTGTCCGAGAAAAACCTTTGGGGGGAAAAAAATTTGGGGGATAATGGACAAATTTTAAATTTGAAAAAAAAAAATTTTAAAAATGGGAGTCGAATTCACATAAGCTGTGGGTTGACCCCCTTTTAATTTTTTTTCTTTAATTTTAATTTGCCCATTATATTTTTATTTAAATTATATATATATATATATATATATATATATATATATATATATATTATAAAAGTGATAAGTATTCGTGACTGGCTTTAAAGTAGATTTTTTGTGGGGATCGTCAGGTTGAAGGGCTTTATTTCAAAAAAACCTTTGAAATTGTCCCAAACTTTTGGGGGAAATTTTTTTTCCTTCCCGGACGACTGAAATTATAATGAATAACAATATGAAATTTTTTTGTATTAAGGTACATTACTAACATGAGAATTAATAAAAAATTAAAAAACCCCCTGAGGGGAAAAAAAAAAATTTTTTTTTATGAAAAAGGGGGAAAATTTTATAATATTATAAAAAACCCAAAAACAGTAAATTGAACAAAAAACCCTGATATATCACTTAAAATTTAAAATTTTTCAATAGGAGATAAAAAAAATTTTTTAAAAACATTTTTTGGTAAACGTCATAAGAAAACGGATCAATTTGTATTATAAAAAAAAAATTTTTTAATGTTTAATGAAGCTTTATAATTTTTTTACCCAGTAAATTGTTAATAACAAACGAAGATTAACAATTTTCCATTTTTCCCCAAAAGGGGAAAAAATTTTTTTGACCTTTGGGGAAAAAACTCCAAGAAAGGAAACACATTCTCAGATTAATAGTTTCAATTTCACAAAACACACCTTTTCGGGAAAAATTTGGGGAAAGGTATCGAGGAAGCAAAAAAACCAAAAGGGTCTGTCTCCTTATAGAACGTGGGGGCCTGGGTCCTCAAAAAGCAAAATTTATTCGAGTGTGGGGGACTAAACCACTCTACGGTTTCCCCTCATGGTATGAAGCAACAAAAAAAAAAAAATCGTGACCAAGCGGAGCATTCAAAAAAAATGACCATCAAGTTGCCAGTGCATATCGCACTATTTCAACTGAAGCAGCGTGCGTCATTTCGAAAAGATGAACCCCAAAAAGGGAAAGGGGGAAAGGGGAAAAAACGCGGGGAAAAGAAAAGATTTGGGGGGCCCCAAATGATGCTAGTGTGGCAAAAAAAACGGGAAAAAAATATTTAAAAAGGGAAAATGGCCCCCCGTCCCAAATTTCCCCGATATTGCACGTTTTGGGCAACCCCGGGAACACGGGAAATGGGGCTTTTCATCACCCCCGGGGGTTTTTCGGGTCACGGATGCTTAAAAAAAATATCTGTTTGATCCAACAGAGCTGCCCCCGGGGCAAGTGCACCACTGCCGGAAGAAGATGACTTAGGGCATATTGTTTTCCTGTATAAAGATGGGGAGACCAGCGTAGAAATTCTCCCCGCGTACGCGGAGCATATTTCCCCAAGAAACAAAATTTAAAAATTCCCTCTTAAAAGCGACTTTTCCTTTGGATTAACGCATGGGAAACCCCTCCGTGGCATAATAGAAGCCAAAGAGAGGGAGGGAGACTGAGTCGAAAACTTTTAACAAATTCCCGAAAGAATTAAATGACAAGCCGGGTATTGAAGTAATGCGAAAGCGGATTCTGATACGCTATGCTGCAAACTACTGGAGGGGGAAATTTTTTTTTTTGTCGGTGGGGTTCCTTTGGGACCAATCCGACACTGGGCCCCCAATAGAACAACAGGCTGGTGCGGGGCTTTAGAAGATTTTTTTCCCCTTAAAAAAAAAAAAAAAAAAAAAAAAAAGGTGAAATTTTAATTTTATAAAAACCCATGCGTAGTTAAAATGGAAAAATTTTAAAAAGGGTATAAAAAATTTGTGAAAAAAAAAACAAAAGTGATGGTTGCCGGGAAAGATAAAAAACGGGGTTTGAGGGAAAAAAAAAATTTTTTGAAAAAACACAGTAAAAAAATTTTGCTGATCAAAAAAATAAAAATAAAAAGAACGAAACAAATCAATTCCAAAATCTTACATGTTCAGAGCAATGGGGTTTAAACTGCCAGAAAACCATTTACCCCCAGGAAAAAAAAAATTCCCTATCCAAGGGCAGAAAAAAGGGGGCCCTCCACAGTGGAGTCAAACTCAAATTCCCAAAAGAACACTGGGATTCAGAAGTCCGCAATGAATCACGGAATTTTAAAAAAAGAATCTAAACAAAGTCGTTTTCGGAAAGGGGGACCTTTTGAGTTCATTCTATCCCTTTTTACTGTTTCTTTTAACTGTATTTTTTCTTTATAATTTAAATAAACCCCAATTATTTTTAAAAACTTGATTGCATGGCAAATTTACTTTTTTCATTTCACTTTTGATCAATATTTGATAATGATTCCCAGGGTGGATTTTAAGCATTTGATTAATAGAAGAATAACTATTTGATTATTCATCTTTGGGATCCATTCCCAAAAAATTTCCCTAAAAATTTTTGAACATTGACTTCAAGCAGAGCAACTAGATGGCACCACTGAAACCTGTTTTGGAAAGAAAAAAGCCCTTTGGGTACCGACTAGCTGGGATAAAAAAAAATAATACAGGTAAAAAAGTATTTGAAAAAGACAAGCATTGGGATTTTTATAACTTTTTATTTTTCTTTTAAAAATTTCTAATAAAAAAAAAGTAGTCAAACTTATCTTTAAAAAGGAAAAAATTTCATTATGATGACTGGTTATTAAAAAAAAAAAAAAAAAAATTAAAAAAAATAGAAATCAAGATACTAGAAAAAAAATAATCATCATAATATTAAATATATATATATATATATATATATATATATATATATTTTTTTCAGGTAAAAAATTGGGCCTCCCCCTTTTTAATTTGGAGGTTCATGGGGACCCCGATGCCCCCGGACCCCCTCCGATATACGGCCCCCGGAAACCCCCCCTTTAAAAAAATATACGACATTAAAATAATTTTTTTAAACCTTTAAAAAAATTGGAGGATTAAAGGTTGCCCGTTTTTCGATGGCCTTTTAAAATTTAATTGCAGTCCCCCCCGGGGAATTCCCTGCTTATATCCCTTTGTTTATTTATGTTTTTTGGAAACGTATTTAATTTTTCGGGGTCCTGGGCCCCCAAAATTTTGGAAACCCGGGGATGCAAAAGTTTTCATTAAATTTTAGATTGTCACCCAAAAAACATGTATTTTTTTCCCCGGACGGGGAAAAATAAATTTGGGGAAAGGCTGAAATTGCCCCCCAAAATTTTGGGGAATGGGCCTGGTAAAATACTTTTTCTCTTTGGGTTTCCCCAAATTTATATTACGGATTATAAGGATTTTTTTCAAGTCCACGGGGAAATTTGGGTTTTTTCCCATTTCAAAAAAAAGGTCTTTGAAAAGAAATAAAAAAATCCTCAAAAAATTTCTCTTAAAGATTCAACAAAGGGACCCCAAATTTTGCAAATTTTCCCCAAGAAAAAAAAAATTAAATTTTTTTTTTGATTAAATGAAAAAAATCCCATAACCCCTTTTGGAATATATTTCTTGGTTAATTTTTTTTGTAAACCCCTAAAAGGAAAAGCTTTTTTTCCACATATCAAAAAACCCTATATTCTGGTTAATTCTTGTTTTGGTTTGAAATTATTCAGCGGTTTTATTTTGCCACAAAAGTTACTGAAGGGGATTTGCTCAGAATTATTTTTTTGAAGGGCTTGGGATATTAAAGGTTCAAGATTAAAAAAAAATCGGGGCTTTTTAAATTTAAAACAATCAAAGGGAATTAAATTTTTTAATCAGAACATGCTATTTCAAATGAAAAAAAAGGAGGGGTTTTTTTTGGGGAGTGTGCCAATTATTTTAAAATCAGTCCCCTTTTTTTAAAAATATACCAAAAAAAAATTTCCGGGAACAAAAACATATAGACACTAATGAATTAAATTTATACATTTTAATTACATGCCCGGGCTTTTTATTCACAAATTTCCCTTTGGGAAAGTAATAACCAAAAAAGGGGGCGGGGAAATTTTTTTAAAAACCAGGGGCCTTGGGGTTAAAACCATTTTTTTGATACCCATCTCAAAAGGGAAAAACCCTGCCAATTTTTTTGATTAATTTTGGAGCTACTTTTTTTGGGCCCTTTTTTCCCTCAAATCAAAAACACGTATTTTTAGATTTTGGAAAATTCCCCTTTAAAGGGGAAAGGGTTGGGTTTGGGGGTTCGAAAGTTTGTACAAAATTCCCTTAGTTTTCGACTTGGGTTCAAAAAATTTTGGTATTTAGTGTCTTAAAACCCAAACCCTAAAAGGGGTAAAATGGGGGGGGGGAAAAAATTTAAGTTAGGATCATAAAATGGATATTTAAAAGGTCTTTTACATATAAAAGACATTTTTTTTCCCAGTGTTTTAGAAATTAAACCCCTAAAGGGGCAAAATGGGGGCTAAAAATTTTTTAATTAAGGGTTCCGGGGTTTTTGGGGTTAGAATAAGGAAAAATTGGTGGGCCCCTCTGTCACAAAATAAAATAAATCGTTTAAAACTTCTTTTCCAAATCCCATATTTTACGGGGGGTGGGAAAGGGACTGGGGTAAATTTGTAAAAATGTAAAAAGTTATTGCTTAAAATCAATTTACCACCCAAACAAAAGGAAAACAGGATGGGAAACAGAAAAATCACGGAAACCCTGGCCAAAAATTAGATGGAAATTAAAAAAAAATGCTAGTTGATAATAATATAACAATACAATAATATATTTTGGGAAAAAAACCTTATAAGGGGAAAAATGGAACAGAAAATGAATGGAAGGGGAACATTATTTCCCAGATCTTGAAAACTACTCAAAATTATTTATTTAAAGAAAAAAATTTTTTGTGTTTTAATTTTTGAAAGAATGGGAAATGAGGGGAAATTCAATAAAATCCTTTAAATGCTCAATGAAAAATATTTTTCAATTTTTTTAAAAAGGAAAACAAAGGGAAAAAAATAGATCCAAATAAACTGGGGTCCCATTAAAACCACTTTTTCCAGGGAATTAAAAGCGGGTTACCCAAATTTTTTTTTCCATAATAAAATGATAGAAGTAATACCCAATATATAATTACGGGAATCCTCAAAATTTTCCACAAATAAAATTTTTTTCCAAAACCCCGGGCGCTATGGGATTTTTTTTTTTCCCTATAACTTTGTTTTCCCCCTATAAAAACCCCAATCGATTCGGGGAGACATTCCAAAACCCCATTTTTTTTTAAAAAAAAAATCAAAAAAAAAATAAAACGGTTCTATTTTTTTTGGAAAAGCTAAAAACTATCACTATCTAAAAATTAAAAAAAGGAGAAATTTCCTTGAAAAATGTTACTCCCAATCTATCCAATTATTAATAATTTTAAATACAACGGGGGAATTAAAACAGGGCTTTCCCTTGGGCGTTACGCGGGAATTTCCCACCTCCCCAGGGAACAGTTCCCATAACATATTTTTTTTTAAAAAGGGTTTTAAAAAAATTCAAAAAATTTTTATTTTTATCATTGGAAAATGAAATTTTTGGGGTTTTTCCATTCAATTTGATAAATGTAAGGTTTTATCGTTATTTGAGTATTTTTTTTTGGGCCCCCGGTTTTCAAAAAAAACCGAAAATTTTCCGAATGACTCCATGATTTTTTGGCCCTAAGGCATTTTACAGTGTACTCGTTATATCACGCTATAAAAGTTGTCAAAAGGGGTTACTTTTTTTGGGTTTATAAATTTAAAAGATAAAAATTAAAAACCCCAAAAAGTTTGTTGTATATAGTTTTTTTATTTTTTTTTTGTACTCTCAAAAAAAAAACAGCCCCCAATCAAAATTTGTTTATAACTAATTATTAACTAAATAAAAATTATTTAAAAAAAAAAATTTTTCCAAATTGGAGAAAATGATTCCCATTTTTGGGGGGAAAAAAAATTCTAAATATATTATTTTTAAAAAATGGAAAAGAAAAAAAAACAATTTTAAAGAAAATTTAAAAAGTTAAAGTTTTTTGTCGGGCATTAAACGGTAATTGGAAAAAAAAAAAAAATCAATGGTTTTTTCGATATTTATATTTTGTAATTTTTTTTTAAATTTTTTTTTAACAAAATAATCAATTTTTATCAAATTTCTGAATTGGTAAAATTTAAAATTTTTACCCGAAAAAAAAAAAATATATGGGGCATTTCTAAACCCAAATTTTTCGATTTTTTAAAAACGGGGATTTCCCCAAAAAACCGGAAATTTAAAAATGGGCCCCCCGTTATTTAAAAATTAATGAAACAAAAAAGCAAAGGTTTTTTCTTTTCAGGTGATATTTGATTTTTTTGGAATTTTTTTAATTTTTTTTTTCGGTAAGGATAAAAAATATTTATTTGGGTTGCTCCCCAAGGGGTGCTGTACTCCTGCCGTAACCCCCCGGGGTAATTTTTTTTCAACGTTGGATCAAAATTAAAGTGTTTGGGGATTTTTCCGTGCAAAATTTTTCATTGAAAAAAAGTCTTTTTAAATCTGTTTTTTTTTTTCATCTTTATCAAAAAGTTCTTGAGTTACTACCAAAAAAAACTTAAACTTTTTTTTTTTTTTTTTTTTTAAAAAGCTAAAACCCTTTTCTCCCCCGGGGACATCCCGAAACAATTTAAAACGCTCATTTTCAGAAGGCTTGGAACTTTTTTTCAAGGGAAAAACACCTCTACTAAAACTAGTGGCTGAGTAACCCTTAAGGTTTTTTTCCCCCAAAAGAGGGGGAAAAACCTTGGGTTTTAAATTAAAGTCAAAAACTAAAATCCCAAATAATTTTTTTATTTCTCAGAATCAACCTTAATGGGTATAGTCAGGGTTTTAATGGATCCCTATTTAATGGGGGAAATGTTTTAAAAAGGGGATTTGCAGTTTGTTGGTTCAAAAAATAGGTTTTGTGGGAGGCCCAAAAAACATTTTTTTTTCCAAGGGGGCGCCAAATTTCCCCGTGGGGTCCTTCCAAACCAAATCCAAGGGGCTGTTTTGTCACTTTTTTCCAGTACAAAACATAAAATGGCTTTTCCCCTAGTGGGGGCTATTTACCAACTAATTTTGCTTTTCGACGGTTTTCCCCAAGTTTTGCAGGGAAATTTTTGAAAATATAAAAATTTTAAAAAAAGGGAAGTTTTGGGAAAAGTAATTTCCAAAAATCCCAACCCCGTTAATTGGAAAGTTGATTACCCTTTGGGTGCTGAATTTTTAAAAGTCAACAATTTTTTTTACAATTTTTTTTATTTTAAAAATAATGAAAAATTCAAATGTTTTTTTTTTAATTTTTTGACATTTAATATTTATTTACAACCTGAACAACTAGAAATTTCTGCCTTCCCTATGTTTTTTTTTTTTAAATATTATTCTTTAGGGGGGGATGGAATGGGGAAAAAGTGGCCCCTTCAAAGGGGGCTTTTTGGGAATATTTTACACAAAATCCCGCAATCCCAATTTAATTTAGTATTAAAACCCTCGCCTGTTCTTTTATTTGTCCAAAATTTGCATTTCTTTTAATTTAAAAATGATGAAAAACCGGGGAAAACCCGTGACCAAAATTTGGGCTTTTGGATCTTCAGTTTTAAAAAACTCTCCTGGGGAATTTTTCTATGTATAGAAAGCGGATTTTTTGGGAAATTTCGATAAAAAATAAAATAAAAGTGGTCAATAAATGGAAAATCTGGAACTTAGGGAAATTTAATCGGGGTTTTTTTTCTTTAAGGGAAAACTAATGGGAAAAAAATTGGGAAATGGGTTTTTGCTTCCCCTCCTTTGGGAAAACTTTTTCCCAAGGGATAATTTTGGGGAAATCTTCTAGGGGGCCCATTTCCCTTAAATTTTGGGAAAGATCAAGGTAAATTTTATATTCTCTTTTTACATTTTCTAAATAAATTTCATTTGGGGGATGAAAAAAAATTCAAACTTTCAACTACCGGATAAACTTTTAACAAAGGGCCGGTTTGTTTTATGCTGGGAAATTTTTAAAATTTACTGAAAAATTGGGCCAATTTCAGGAAGGATTAAAAAACACAATGGGTTGGGGGGAAAGTTACATAAAACCCCCAAAAAATGTAACATATACAGAGGAGGTAAATAAACCCAGGGTATGGCAGGCTGGGGGAATAATTTTGCTTTTATAAACACTGGATGGGGGTGGGCCGAGTATGGGGGGAAAGGAAATTTGGTTTGGTTTTTTATATAATATATATATATATATATAATTTTATATATATATATATATATATATATATATATATATATACAGGAAAACCGGATATTGGGTTAAACAGTGAAAAAAGAACTCTTTGGGGTCTATCCCCAAAATTTTTGAAATGTTTATTTCCATCATCAAAGGGGAAAATTTTTTTAGGGTTTGGGTTTAAGATGTTAAACATATTCATCTAAAAGGTATTTTAAAAGGAAAAAAAATGAATCCCAGGAATAAAAAAAGTTCCAAAATTACCAACCCCTTGCTTTTTAAAAAAATTTTATAAAATGCTTTTTTACTCTTTTTTAAGGAAAATGGTTGATTAAAATAAACAATTTAAGTTTTATTAAAAAAAAAAAAAACTTTTTTTGGGGAAAATTCCCTTGTTATTTTTTGGGGAAAAAAATTTTCAGATAATTAAATTTAAAAATAAAAATTTAAAGGAAAAATATTATAAAAAAATGGGGAAAAAAACCAAGGCGTTCTTCCTAAAATAATGTATTCTCAAAGACAAAAAGGAAAGGAAAAGTTGAAATATTAAACTAATCAATTTGTTTATAAAAAAATTTTAAAAAAAATTCCTAAAAATTTTTTCAATGTTATTGAATTTTATTAAAAAAAAACAAAAATAAAAGGGGTTTTAAAAAAATGGTTTTAACATTTTTTTTTTTTTAAATTTTTTTAGATTAAAATTTAAAAATAAAAAAAATTAACAACTTTTTGAAAATTCCCAATTGGTCTTTTTTTTTTTTATATATATATATATATATATATATATATATATATATATATAAGAAAGGGGGCCCAAATTGGAAAAATTTTTTTGAGCTATTTTTAAACATCAAAAAACGTTCTTTTAAAAAAAGAGGTTCGGGAAAAAAAGGGGCAAATTAACAAATGCCCTTGTTGAAAAATAAATTTTTTTCCAACAAGGGTTTTGTTCTTTCCAAAATTAATTTTAAAAACCATAATTTATTTCAAAAACCCGGAGAAAAGTTTTAATTAAAAAAAATTTTTTTTTGGTTTATTTTTTCTTTAAAAAGGGGTGCTCATGTAGTGGTCAATTGGGGTCCCCTTTTAAATTTTAAATCAAAATTATAAAAAATGGGAGTTGGGGGGTCAAAAATTTTTTTTGGGGGGGAAAATTTACCCCCTTTTTAAAAAAAATCTTTTTTTGGTTTCCTTATCCCCTCTCTTAGTTTTGATTTTTTCCCGATAAGCTCCCCCTTTTCATTATTTTTTTTTAATAAAAATTTTCAATTTTCGTAAACCCAGAAAAAAAAAAAATATTTTTGTTCCCCATTATCAAAATAAAATATTACTCATTTTTTTTTGGAAAATTTGGAAACCCTATTTTCCTTGAGAACTTCCTAAAAGAAAAAACTATTAGTTTTCGGATGGATTTTGGGGGGCTCAGACTCAGAAAAAAAAACCCTTTCTCTTGAAAAGGGTTTTTTTTTCCCCTTTTTTAAGAGGATAGATCATTTTGGGGTTTAAAAGAGTAAAATCAGGCAAAAATATAAAAAGGGGGTTTTTTGGGGGGTGGAAAAATTTTTTTTTTTTCCCAAATTTTTTTTTTTCAGATTTTGAATTATACCACCTAATATAGGTAAAAGTGGTTGTTGAAAATACTTTTGGGTGTGCATTTTTATGGATATATATTAAAATTTCGAAAGAGTTGTCTTGTTGAATAAAACTATTTTTTTTAGAATTTTTTCATTCGAAAAATTAATTTTTTTCCCCTTTTTTTTTCCTTTACCTATTTTCAACTGGGAATATGGATTTTCCCCAAACCCGTATTTAGTTCCCAATGGAAAGTTGATTTCCAAGTGTTTGGTTCGGGATATGGTAAATCCCCAAAAATTCCCCATCCAGTTTTTATTTATTTTTTCTATCTCAAACGTTTTGCTTATCTCAAATTTATTATCAAAATTCCATTTTTTCTTAGGAAATTTTCTTATTCTAACTTATATAAAAAAAATTTTTGGAGTGGAATATATATCATAAGTCCCAGCTGGGTTCCTTTTTAACCCCAAACCCCATTTTCCCAATTTAAATCCAGATTCACCCCCTTTCCCTTACCCTTATACAAAACTTCGGGGTCAAAAATGGGCTGTGGAAAGTTCAATAATCTTTCAAAAAAACTAGCTCAAAATTTGGGTTAGGCTTAAAATCGGTGTTTTCCCGGGGAAAAACTACTTATTTTTAAAAGTCAGTTTGAAGAAAAAAGATAAATCAAATAAACCCAGCCCAGCTTTGCTTGAAAAACTCTACACTGTGGCGGGCGTATTTTTATGGGCGTTGGGGTGAAACCAACTTTTGGGGAATTTTTGGGGGCTTTAAGCAGAAGTATTTGAAAGAATATGATTCAAACAACATTTTCAATGGGGAATGGGATGTTTCCCCAATCCCTTTCTTAAATTCGATTCGATCAACAAAAAAACTTAGTTGCGGCCAGTCCCCGGGGCAGATTTCAAAGATTATTTATTGATTCTGAAAAGCCATCAATAAAACTCCCAGGGTTATGGGGCCCAGAAAAAAATGACATTCTTTCCCCTTTGGAAAAACACAAACAGCATTTCATTTTTCTAAAAACTCAAACTCTGGGAATTTTTTTTTTTGAAGTTTTAAAAATCTTTTGAACGTTTTCCCAAATGTTTATGTTTTAAAAAAAAAAAACGTTTTTGAAAAAACCCTTAAACTTTTCAATCAAAAATTGGGTTGAAGGACCCAAATCCCCAAAACCCCCTTAATTTTTTCCAAAATATTTCTATTAAATCTTCTCAAATCAAGGAAGATATAAAAAACAAGGATCGGACAATTATCTCTTGGTTTTTCAACCCCTACCCCCTTGAAAAATAATATCTAATATAAAAATTTAAAAATCCATAAATGTAAAAACACAATGATGTTTTTTTTTTTTGACAAAAAGAAACTCAAATGGTGTCTGTTTGGGAAAACACCCAATGAACTTCAAATAAAAAGGGACATCAGGGCGAAAAATTTTAATTTCTGGATTTTTTCAGCGAAATTTTTTTTTATGACTTTTTTGATTCGGGTTAAAAAAAAGTGGTTCCCACTTTGTTGGAAAAATTTTTTATATCCCATATATAAAGTTCAAAAATTTTTAGAAAAACTCCATTATCTTACGAGTTAATGATTTTCTTTTTGGGAAACTCAGTCAGGTGATTTTGTATTTTATTTTTTCCACCTTTAAAAAAATTTTTTTTTCCCCCCTTTACCTTCCCAAAATTGAAGCGTCATCGGTTTTTTTTTAAATTTTAAAAGGGGGTTATTTTTTATATCAAAATTTGAAACCCTTTTTCAGGTTAAAACCCATCCCCATCCCCTTTGAAACCTTCAAGTTAAAATTATCTGTGTAAAAAGGGAAAACCAGTGTTCATATTTAAAAACAAAATTCTTTTTTAGAAATAAAAACCACGGGAAATTTTTTCAGTCTTCAATGTCCTTTTTCTAAAAAAATTTCCCCCCAAAAGGGGAAACCCCATATGTTTTTAGGTGGCTATCTAAGAAAGTATGGCGGGGGGGATGCGACATCTTTAATAAAAAAATACCCTGAGGGGGGAACCCAAAGGGGGAAATCGGCGGTAAAAAATTTTAAATGGGGGTTTCCCCAAGGTGTTTTACTCCTCTTGGTCCTATGAAAGAAAGGTAAAAAGGGCCGACAAAAAAAAAAATAACTTATGGCATGCTTTCCCTGGGCGGGGACGTCTTCTGTGTCTTCTTTTGGAAAACACATTTCTTTTGCCCCAAGTGGAAGTAGAAAAGGAAAAAAACGGGTTTTTTAAAATTTTATAAAAAAATTACAAAGTTTAAAAATTTTGGGGGGTAAAGGGGGCTTTCATTGTTTGAAAGTCTGTTATTGAAACCCCCTGAACGGAAAGATGTTAAAATCAGGTTTCATAAATTTTTCCTTTTAAACCCGGAACAAATTTGAAAAGGGTTCTGCAAATTTTTCAAAAGTTTTTTTTTTAAATGTTTAATTCCATCCTCCTGATAAATTTAAAACCCTCAAAAAAAAGGAAATGTCTTTTTATCAAAAAAATAATTGTTGTTAGTGTTTTTCCGGGGTTTTGCAAAGTGGAACCCTGACGTAGAATGGTTCCATTGATTTGCAACCTCGCCCGAAACTCGGAAAATGGGGGAATTAAAATAAAAAAAAAATATTTTGCACTTTTACTCTACCAAAAAAAACCAAATTTTTGGTAAATCGGCCCAGACAATATTTTACCAATTGGTGGCAGTATAAAAATTTAAAACTTTTAAAATTGGGAACATTAAAATTGAAAAAATATTTTTTTCCCTGAAACATTTGTTAAAAGGAATAATAAAGATTTTGATATACTAAAAGGGGTTTTTACCAAGTTCTATCGAAAAAAGGATCTAAACGGAAAGGGTAAAAATCTTTGAATTGTTGAAGCTAACTTTTTTGTTTGTTTTAAAACATAATTAAAATTTAAAAATTTTATAAAAAAATCTCTTGCGTACGTTTGTTGGGGATCAAAATCCCCAACCCCTTTTCCCATTTTTTTTCTTGATTCATTTTGAAAAAATTGGAAATTTGAATTTAAAAAATTTTTTTTTGGCAAATTAAAACCACAACTATTTCAAAAAAGTGTTCTTTTTAAGGTGTGAATGCACAGCAGTTTAGAAACATGATTTATTCCCTAGAGTAACAAGAGGGCGGAAATTTATTTTTATGACAGACAACTATAAAACAAACAAAAAACAATAAAAAATCCATCAAAGTTCCGGGGTTTCAACTAAAAAGGGGAAAATGACCTATCAACATGTTTTCCCTCTTTATTTAAAAATTTTTTTAAAATAAAAAAATAAGTTCACGTGCCCGTTACATTACTTTTCGGTTAAAATAGAATTTTTCATAAAAAACCCAATTTTTGGGAAATTAAAAAAAAGCCCGGGGTAAAAAAGTAAATAATAATTTTATTCAATACATACCTGCAAAATTCAATTTGATGTAATATCGTTCCATTGGGTTTTAGGTGTATTGCAAGGAATATACAATCGAAAACTTTTGATATTTTCCCCTTCCCTGGGGGAATGATTATTCATTAAAAAAATCTCCCCGGTTTTAAAAAAGTCTTTCTGCCCGGGTAAAAAATCTCAAAGGGTTGCATTCATTTCAAATTTGGATAAAAAATAGAATTTCTTTAGTCTTATAACAAAATTAAAAAATTTTTTGTATTATTTCGATTTTTGGGATTAAAAATTTTGATTAATTTTATTTCCTGATTGGGGCCCAAAAACAGTGATAAATTTTATTTTAAAAAATTTTTTAATGGTTTTTCAACAAATCCAATCTTCGGATGCAATTTAAAATAAACCAAATTACAAAAAAACAGGAAAAAACGGGATAATAAAATTATTTCTGGACCATTTGTAGAAATGTCGGTCTAATATATATCTTAAACCCAATTGCAAAAATTTTTTGCTTTTTATGGCCTTTTTAAAAAAAACTGTTCCGTTAAAACGGGGGCCTTTTAAAAAACTCTTTGCGTAAAAATATTAAAATCGTAATTATAATTACCATTTGCATAACTTTTGCAATTATTTCAGAAATTGTAAAATGCAAAAAAATTTTTGGTGGATAAAAAAGGTTTCCCTTTTTCCCTTGGGTTGCAAAACCCCCATATCCACTAAAGGGAATATTCTCTTTATTTGCAAGCACAATGAAAAACTTTTTAATTTTTTCAAAGGGTTTTGTTTTTAAAATGGGATCGTCGATAAAAAAAAAAAAGTTTCAAAAACGTTTTTTGGGAAAAGATTGCAAATGTACGTGGATTTTTTTTTCATCATCAATTTGCAGGAAATTTTAAAATTTTTTTAAAAAATTAAATAAAATTTTAAAAAAAAGACAAAAAAAAAGGTTCCGTAACTTTTTTCAAAGGGTTGCAAATTCAATGCATGTTGTGGCCCCCATTTTACTTTTAGGTATGCCTAGTTTGCAGATTTTTTTCAATTTCCAGTGCAATTGGGGGCATAAAACTTTTTTCAATTAAAACAATGTTCCATTCATCCCCGGGCTTCTTTAAAAATTTTTTAGTTTGTTTTCATCGATTCACCAACATCCATTGAAATTTTTTTAAAACTTTTTTGGGGTTAATGTCAATTTTATTATCTTCTACTGGCCTACAGTTTCCCTGATCCCTGGGGTCCTTTTAATTTCATAAAACATCGTCCCAAACGTCCCTCCAAACTTCCCGTTGGGTTTTTCTAGTGGCCCTTCCCTTTTTCCCTCTTCTTGTTTTGCCAAAGTAGGCATTTTTTCAGTGCCCGTCGTTCTCTCATCCTTCTTACAAGCTTTTTTAAATTTCCCCTGCCCGGGGTCCCAACTGTCTGTCTTTTCTTTGTTAATCAAAAACTTGCATTTTAAAATTTAACCCCCCCTAATGCTCCAATTGATTTAAAATTGGCGGGGTACATTATTCAGATGACAATGCATTATGAAAAATTTTTTTTTAGGAAAAAAAACAAAATGGGGTCCCAAAAAAAGCAGGACAATTTCTGTATTTGGGCCAATTCTATTCAAAAATTAATTTTTATAGGGTTTTAGGGGTTTTCAAAATTCAACATGGCGGTGCAAGAATTGGGGCAAGTTTTTTGGTTTTGGGCCAATCTAACCCAAAATTTGGGATGTGGGGGTTTTTTTGGGGGGGACTTTTTTTAAAGCTTTTATTTTCAGTTCCATTTGTTTCAGTGTTTTCTGTCTGTAATCAAATCTTAGTTGATTTTGCCCATTCTAATCGTCGATTATTTAAAATTTGAAAGGTCAAAAAATAAATGCTTATAAATTTTTTTAAAAACAAAAAAAAAAAGGGCCCTCAAAAGCTGGAATTTTTTTTTTATGGTCGATTCTTTCAAAATTGGTACCCAGGGATGGGATCGGGATTAGTTTTCTTCAAAATTCAAATCAAATCAGATATAATTCACTGAACTGCTAAACATCAAAAAACCTGAAAATTCAAAATCATTGCAAAAAAATAATTAAATGCTTTTTTTTTGGGTTTTTGATAAAACAGAACTGAAAAGTTGAAAAATTTGGGAAATTTCAAAAAACATTTTATGAAAGCTTTTTTAAAAATAAACTTGAAAAAAATATAATTTCTTTCATTGTTTTTATCTAGTTTTTTCTGTGAGTGATTCAAACTTGGAATTTAAAAATGGTCTCTTGGCCAAGATTTGGAAACTTTCTCCAAAAAACAATCAAAAAAATGAAAAATTTTCTTTTACATTTGTATAATGGGGCCTTGTCTTTAATCTTTTTTTAATTTTTTTTTTGGGTCGATAATTCAATCCTTTTTTTCGCTGCATTCCAAGGTAAAGAATTTTTTTTTTGGCAACTTTTTTTTAAATTTAAATGGCTAGAAGAAATTTTATCTCTGAATCCTATGAAAATTTTTTTAATTCACTCTACATCATTTTGGGATCGTGGTTTTGTTTTAGAGTTGGTTGGAAAAATCGCCCATTTTGGGGTTCGTTCAAAGAAAAAAAATTTTTCTGGGCTCACCTGAAATAATTTTAAAAAAAATTAAGTTAATAATCAGAACAGAAAATTCTGACAGTCAACCAAGGTGTATCTAGTGGGGGGGAAGTGAAAAAATAGCCAAAATTATTGGGTTGAAAAAAATGATTAATAGCAGTTACTTGGGGAAAATATTGTTTTGAAAAGGGGTCCTGAAACAACGACTGTTCTGGATGAAATAACCCGTAGTATTTAACAAAAAAAAAGGGAATTTTTTTAAAAAAATTTAAATTGAAATAGGATTATAGAATTTTGAAAAACATTTAAAAATAGGGGGAATTTAAAAAAATTAAAACAAGTTATCTCAAATATCTATTTTTTAACTTTTTTGAAAATAAATCAATTTTGATTTTTTC